>JAUOBX010435319.1:0-16653 GCA_032360705.1 Eupentacta quinquesemita
TCATCAAGCAGCTTAACTGCCACGCTGCATTTGAAATTTGAATTAGGGTTGTCAAGATTTCCAAATCTTAAGTTATACTCTTTGTATTTCGAGGCTTCACACGGGGAAGCATTCAGATTAATAGTTGGACGAGTAATTGATTGGAATGATGTACAATGAAGTAAACTTGGCAAATTAGCCTGCAAGTTAGGTCCTAGAATTTTGACCATAAACGGTTTTAGGTTTGATGAAAACATCGTCCATTTTGAGGATAACCAAGAGGCAACCCCCAAAATATTTCTATAGAAATTCTATAGAGCTCTATAGAACCTCTATAGAATATTTACAGTTTATGTAACAAAAATGTTCTATAGAGTTCTAAAGAAATGACTCTATAGATTTCTATAGAAAAATATTCATTACAACATCCATCATTCTCTATTGAAAATGTTCCTATAGAAGTCCATAGAAACTATAATTTATATAGAAAACTATTGGCGCAGTCTGTAGAAAGTGACCTTTTCTATAGAGTTATATAAACATATAGACACTTCTATAGATTTCTATATGTACACCTACCAACATTTTAGCGGGTTTAAATTCATCGCTACATCGAATAATAGTCATATGTTGCTATTCTATTCAATCTGAGCGAAATGCGGCAGGAAACGTGGTATGTGTCTGAGGCAGCATATTATGTGTACCTGTGGTCAGATGGAATATGATTGAAATAAGTGGGATATTTGACTGTCACACGACGAGACGTATCATCACGTCGTATTAATATTACTATAATCATTCAAAAATCTTCCTCATAATTCATCATTGAAAGATGATGTGGAAAACGGCAGCTTTAAATTGTCCCATAATGAAAGTCCAACAAGTAGAATACCTGTTTGCCAACGCGCTTGCTGGGGTTCGATATGTGAGAATTGACTTGTCGGTAATTGACGCGGCTGGTAGATACCGATGAACTGGTGATGAATTGGGGATTATTCGTGAAGGCATTTATAGACGTTTCATTCGGTATTCCTAATTTGATCTTTAATTCAATCATATTGTTGCATTGAAATGGGTTCCGTGGTTCAATCTGAGACACAATAGTTCACATAGTATAATGCTAATCAGGTGCTCGCTGATTCGCCCAGCGAAGTCACGCGTGAACGATTTCAGAGGGATGTGCTCGGGAGTTCCGATTGCGCGAGTGTAATCGAGTTGCCGCGTGTACTGAAAGTAAGTGCCAGTGGCTAAGGGGTTGAGTATAGCCATCGATGGGATCCATCAAAATGATATCGCTAACTTGTGTATACGAATCGGGTACGGTAAGTCCATTCATTACGATCATTGCTACCAAATAGTTGAAAAAACTAGGAATTGCGTATCATATTCAAGATAAACCTACTTTTGAGGTATATACTGTGCCTCAGGAGTTCATCAATGTATGATAATGCGTAAGATTGGTTAGTGCCAATATTTATACTCATCCAATTCGATTGCTTACTGGTACAGCACCGAGGGAGATATGCTATTATGCCCAGGTTTAAATATATGTTATTCAAATCAACGTCACCTGTAGGTATAATTAATCAATTTCCGCAGGCAAGTAAACTGCACCCAAAATGTCTTCTTGATATTCTAATCAGGGGACCCACAGGTTGACGGTTACGTTGGTATGCCTGGGGATGTTTCTGTCGTGCCATATCATGTGATATGTTTGGGGCTAACTGCGGGCACAAAACTGTCACTAAAGCACATGTAGCCTCATTTTCTATATTTAATATAGGAATAACTATTTCAAGCATCAGTGAGGCGATTTTCTGCCATCAAGTGAGAGTCAGGTCTTGTTTATATATAATGTTTGGGGTTAAATCAGCATATAGACTATATTATGGAAATGTCCCTGTTGTTCCCATAAACTAAATAGAATATTTTTTGGGATCGTAAATGGAACAGTCAGACATATATGATGGATCAAACGAAAATATATTTCGTAATTTGATACTACGTGGAATTGAGTTTGTCCGAGTCGCGGTCACGATAATCACCAGGTAAAACAAACACAACTTGTGCGGATTTCTACGGTTCTGGGTGGTGATACACGCTCTCGAGTCTTCTCTGGTGATAACAACTTCGGATGTACGCGGTACATTCCATCGATTATACATTCGTGTATATATTTTCTTTTAAATGAATTACCTTCCACTAATTTACCCTCAATATACATGCGCGAGGATATTACGTAGCGTGGCCCGATTTAGATTATATATCATCATTATCTATGAGCCTATACACATGCATGACATATATTCATGGAGTGCACAGTCGGGAAATTTGAGGTGGATAACAAAGGAGACAACGTCGAATACGTATTTTTGATGGTCAGTCACTGCGGAGTGGCACTCATACGTGTATTGTCAGTGGACACGCCGTGTATAGTCGGCCCTCCTTAAAAAGACTGTGTGAGGTTGAGCACACAGGTTCACTGTTCGTTCATTAAATTTAGAAAACTACGTTTCCCTAAACCTAACGTCCAGGGGATGAGGTGGTCGACCGAATAAGTACTGGGTCTGCCGTGCCAATGGTTCTTGATTCAACTCCCCCGTATCAGCACATGACGAGACTTTCAGTATCATTGTCACCGGTAACCTCGATTCCTTATTCAGAGCGAACAAAACGTTTGTAATATCGGAAGGTTACGAGCTTCCCCACGCTGAAATAGATGTTATTTTATGCTAGACCTTTCTCCCGCCTTCCATGTTGTTACTGTTTTCGTGTAACATATTACTCGTAAATACAAGTAAATTGCAACGGAAGTGCAGCTAAATTAGTCTCCGGCACGCTAGCGTAATTAGTCTGTGTCATCACCAAGCTGTGCGCAGTATGTAGCGCGATCCAAGCAAATTTATCGTTGGTTTCATACCAAGGGCGGCATTAAATCGTTGATGACGAGGCCATACAATAACAGTACTGGCGCATGTTTACAGTAGTAAAATCAAACTGATGGGGCACAGATCTCCCCTCTAACGTAGGCCATATATCTAGTTCTCTGTCATGCACAAACCGTTGTCAGTCATGTGATGTAAAATATGTCGTCAATTTTAAAATAGTGTTTAAATTGGTGACAAAAACATCATGAAAAATTGAAGTTTGAATTATATCATGTGCCAAGTCGGAACGGACTTTATTAATGGACCGAAACTAAAGTAGCGGAAATTGAACAGGCAAGTTACATCGATTAACAAGATTAGGTGGTGTATATCATTATTTTGGAATCGAATTAAAATATGATATCTCAACGACTCTGCCCTAACGAAAACAATTTTTTCGGGTTCCAATCGTTTGTTTTGGAGGTAATATGTTGTATATCCAGATGCGGATGCAGTATAACATTATGATGTTGTAGTATTGCAAGAATTATTTTGTTTCGAATGAGATGGACCTCATGATGTACTGAATCTGTACAATCTTTTGTGAATTCTACAACCCCTAGCTATCCATTAACTCAAATACTGGATTTTGATTGGCTCATCGCGTTCACGTGGCCATCCGTTATTCTTGCGATAACAGGCAGCTGGTCGCGTTCAGAGGATCAAACTGGACGCCGAACGCATACGATATGTGAACTGTCAAATGGCACAGTAATCGGTTTACTCAGTCGAGGCGATAGCCGATCATCCATGTTTTGATTGTTTACAATTCGAACGTATATGTGGTCCGACGAGGGTTTGCGGGCGCAGTATGTAGCGCGCCTCCATTGTGACGGATTTCCACTGCGCAGGACGCATACGAAATGTGAACAGTCAACTCGCACAGGAATGGGTCTACTCCGTCGAAGCATTAGCCAAACATTCCTGTTTTGATTGTTCACGAATAAAACGCAAGTGTGGTCCGACCAGGCTTTGCGTGCGCAGAACGTAGCGCTCCCCCACCATGACGGGATTCTACCGAGCAGAACCGACGCGCGGATCAACTCATTGGGCAGTTGGACGCGAGCTACACTGTATCGCGCGTAGTGATGATAACACCGTCAACGTAAAAGTTGCTCTATCACCCAATTTATTTATTCAGCGATACAGTATTTCCAGCAAAATTTCCTGATTCTTCGATTTAGGGGTTGTAGAATAGGGAATATGATTCAGCAGAAAACGAACTCGGCTACGCCTCGTCCATTATTCAACCTAATTTTCCGTCTCGACTGTTCATTCTCCTGTAAAAGTCTCACAACTGCGCGTTTTCCCTCAAATATATACGTTGCATGGCGCCGGAGTTTAGTTGGACATTCGATGACTGGATGCAGCATACAAAATCACATTGGCAATATGTTCGGATCCAAAGGCAATATCCGTTGGGTGCTGATGAGGATAAGACCATCCAGGTGATGCGTCAGTTGGCGCGAAGCGTGTGGAAATGAAATTTGACCGGTGATGTATTATCTGAGGGTGGCGCAATCCGATATGGGCGTGAGTTACTGAATATTGCTATAATGCAGTTATTCAAAACACTATTCAAAGTGAGAACGCAATGATTTGACAGTGGCCGTATACTTCCCAGCATTGTGTCAACGAATCGCCATCATTCACGCCGGGACAATGAACAAAATACCCACAAATTATACATAGCCTCAATTTAAGATAGACAGATCTCCGTCTTTTTACTTTGTCTTTATCAGTTTATTGATTATCTCTCGTGATATTCATGCTGAAGTAGGAAAATATTAGCTTCAACAAATAGAGCTTACAAGATTCTACTACGTACCTGAAGACGAGCCTTTACATGCCTAAATCCATAATGTTCGCTCTGGGACGTCACTACTGCGATATGTTCATTTACAATGAATGCCTCCTTTGAACGTGTCAACATGTGGAATGAAAATTGATGTCTTTTGAAATTTACAAAATGGCATGGATACATCAAGCCAAGAGGTTTACGATGTAGTATGTAGGATCTGAGGTGAGGTAATGGACCATTCGATCAGTGTTTACATTGTGTAATATATACATACGCATTCCAGAAAGAGGCTGATGAAAAGGGGCTGGCATACTTAATGTCGGCTGACGTGGCATCAATTAATATTTGCTAAATTTCAGCTCCTGTATGCTTCAATGAGTGTTCTCTCCATACAAAAAAGATACTGTTTTTAAGACATCCTCTCAGATCATCCAGATAATGTCAGATTAGGTTCGCTGATCGTCCAAGACATGTCTGAAAAAATGATGTGGTACCAATGGGGACACGTTTTGTTTTGTGGCATTTGCTTTTTGGAACTGCATTTTCAATCAGATGAAGTACCTGGAGGCATGAACAAAATGATCAATCACCAACGATTTCGCATAGCTGCTTCCTCACTTCAGCAATAACCAAATGGACTGATAGCATTAGATAATAATAATAATAATGATGATCTTCATGTTTATATAGCGCTTTCCAACATCGTGAACATCATCAAAGCGCTCACAGATATTACCACGATAACGGGAATCACGCTCTCCGACAATCCCGGCGATTGAGTTGCCGCCGCTATGGGCGCAGATTGTACTCAGATTCCTCACAGGTAGCAATGGAGATTGAGCGCCTTGCCTAAGGACGCACCGGAAGAGGCAGTCGGCCATATATTGGGATCGAACCCACTATCTTCTGATCATTAGTCCGGGCTCTACCGACTGAGCTAATCCTTACAAGGAAACAATTAACAAATTACGTGATACACGTACCTGTTAGACGTCTTCAACCACACTCTGTCCTGTTCGGGTATCGGTATCACCTAATATGCAGATTAGATGTGTATATCGCGCACGCTATATTTGTCACACTCAGGAACTTCTTCTTTCGAGAAAATCGTTTCTAATTATCGGTTAGCAGTAAATGCTAGCAATGTAGGTACCCGGTTGTATTTCTCCACTTTTCTTTCAACATCCTAGACAACGAAGTAAGGAACAATATCATATTTATGACAACAACATTTGTTGAAATTCTGGGAGACGACCGGATGTCACTAATTGCACGATTGAATTAGAGTTAGGTTTGCTATGCCTCATAATATGAACAATCACCCCAACATGTTGACGATAGACGCTAAGCCTAATATGTGTATTATTCACGCGCAGCTGTCTGCAAATGTCACTTTATGGAGTACTACAAGTACAGGGATCTGTGTTTGATTAGCCATGTGTTATTACACGGTGTATAAAATGGTCGTGATCTGTTAACCCAAAACTTGTGTATGATATTAATGTCCAGCTGTCTGCTCATGACACACAGTGACAGCAGACATCTGCACAGTAGCTCAGTCTCAAAAGAACATATGACCTCTACTACCTGAGGGGTTGACTATAAGAATTTGGTTGTTGCAACCGAACCAAATACTGTTATCTGTGGTAACACAAGATAGAGGTTATAACTGTGTGCAACGATATGCCTCCCACCTATGTTAAGAAAAAAGGAAAGGAACAGTGTTACAGGTTAGACATATATATTTTCGTATCCGTTACAAAACTGATCGTGACCTCGGAATGTCCTACACTAAATACACTGAGGGAAATGTGTTTCGAGTTACTCTGAATGAGTAGTTTGGAAGATAATCTGGATAATCTGGTGATATCTGGAAAACTACTCATTCGAAGTAACTTACTCACCAATTGTTTGAGTGGTATCACCAAAGAGCAAAGCCAGTTAGCCGCTCAATAGGCTACATCAAATAATAGTTTATTCTGAGCAAAAGTCTCACCATGAAAATACATTGAACACACATATTGAGTGCCATGAAATTAGTTATGTGTCTAGATGTTATGTGCAGTGACCTGTGGTCAGAAAAATCTTGATTGAACTCGGTGGGTTTTTAGCCGTTCGATGAGACTTCTCATACTATTGATATTACTATAGTATCATTAAATACGATGATCGTTTCGAAAACTACCCAGAGTGATCAGCGCCTGGAGCTGTGGTAGATATATAACAAAAGGTTAATCCGTACAGACTGTTTCGCACTAAGGCTCTTCAGCGTCGGACGATATATATACAAACGAAACAATGGGTCGATACCCTCACTATTATTAGAATAACTATTATAACACACGGCGAAACCGGAGATCCGTTGCGCTAAACAATGAAACAAGTGGCGTTGCTTGTTGACACCCCTGTGAGACGGATCCTGATTTGAGAATAACAGCTGCGTAATATACATCACAGCGCAGAAATACGTTTCATGATACCACTTACTTGGGTCATAATGTGAGACATGGATTAATATAGTGCCGTCTTCTCACTTATTCACCGCGACTAATCCTTACAAGGAAACAATTAACAAATTACGTGATAAACGTACCTATTAGACGTCTTCAACCACACTCTGTCCTGTTTCAGGTATCAGAATCACCTAATATGCAGATTAGATGTGTATGTCGCAAACGCTATACTTGTCACACTCAGGAACTTCTTCTTTCGGGAAAATCGATCCTAATTATCGGTTAGCAATCGATGCTAGCAATGTAGGTACCCGATTGTATTCCTCAACTTTTCTTCCAGCATCCTAGCCAGCGAAGTAAGGAACAATATCATATTTATGACAACAATTTTTTCCGAAATTCTGGGAGACATGAATGAATTAGTGTTAGGTTCGCTATGCCGGCATTTGGGTCATAATGTGAGACATGGATTAATATAGTGTCGTCTTCTCACTTACTCACCGCGTCTATAGTTTTATCTGGTTTAACGTTGGGACGCTGTTTCGTAACGATTCAATATGTTCGGTTCAGATTCGACATCCCCTATTAGAGTAAGTAGAAACATCGCACCGTATTAGGTAACCAGCCACCTCAGAGTAGTATCCCGTCCGAGTGTGAAAGGACCAAATCGAAATCATTCATCTAACAATGAGTGAAAACACTGCTTTAGTTAACCAGATACCTTAGATTTGGCACTGTTACTCATTGAGAAGTAAGCAGTTGATTGAATCGTTCACAGGACGGTTACTAGATGAATTAGTTGATGCTTGTTTCACCTTAAACAGGAATATCAAGTCGTCTCTGTCGTTCTTCGATGCAGCTTAGGCGAAGTTTGGGTGATTTGATTTGGGTTTTGAAGTGATGCCATTCCTTCAACTACTACTTTGAGACTCTAATAGGGCCATCTGCTCACGCTACAGGGCAAATGCTGCTAGTTGGATATTCGTTAATACTTACAACTCAATGAGTGGAATGGACTTCCAGAAGACGTAGATGCGTTCTGATGTGAATGCGTTCGAGGATCGTCTTGATTTGGTTTCAGGAACTGTGAGCGTTTATGCAGAACATGCCCTCCTGACTCCTTCCAAACCAAATCAATATGAACCAAACTAAACTAAAGACCATTGTCTTCAACGTAAGGCATGCGTTGTGCAAGCTGCATTTTCAACCAATTTATAGGTAAACGGCAGAGGGGCCTTGAAATATGCCAGAACGGAGAGAAACATTATAGATGTTAGTTAAATTGACAATAGTGGCTCGTGGAAAAGCTTGAGCAGCCAGACTGTGATAGGGTCAAATTGGCACAATTTGGAATTTGATGACATGATAAGTTTATTAGCACCTCACTCAAAGTTAACTCAGCAGATACTAACGGAACATCGATGAGGTATACATACGGGTTTTGATGTTGTGTCCTTACTTACTGGTTGCAAAATGTCCTGGAGTGTGGTAACCTTGGTCTTGGAAAAGTCACCGAAGTTGTTGCTGATGGTACATAAAGAAGTGCAGTCGGGAAGCTGAGAAGAATTTCCCCGGGATAAAAGTGTAATTATTAACACTAAACAGTTTAAGTTGATTTGTGCTTCACTCTTCGACCATGTTCGAGTAGTGATCTTCTTTAGCCTGTCGAATGTGATTGTTTACATCTTCACGCTGATCATCATATAGTTGGTCAGTTGGTTGTGGACCGTTATCTCGGATTTCTGCCACAACCTCTCGTATTTCCGTCGTTGTCGTTCAGCAGTCTTGATGTCTTCAGAGTAGCATTCACAATCCGGACGACGTTCGACCGTCTCCCTCTTTAACGGCGCATGATTTGATAGCTGCTAGTCGTAGGCCTACATGCCAACGAGAGAGTCCAAATCTGACTCGTCACTTTGGTGACAACGGTGAGGAGAGAATGTCACGTGTCAGTTCATCAGTGTTCATTTGCTCAAATACCCGGTAGGTAAACCGTAGGTACTGCGAAGAGTGACCAAAATACCAGACTCTTCAAGGCGATTGTATACAGTATCGATAGGTCGATAGCCCTTAGCAGACTTCCTCAACGTGAGCAAATCAGACCCAATTGTGAAAACCCACAAGGCTGTTAAAAGCATAGGTCTGTTCGCCAGATTACCTGGAGTGAATCATAGACGCACATGATAGGAACCAATTGATATGTTTGGCTGGATAGGCTGAATAATTGCTGTCGGGCAAAAAATACTGATAAGAGAGTCTGATTGTTTTTTTCGTGGAACAGTCCCCGGAAAAACGTAAATCAAAAGTCCTTGCGTGAATGCTCGAGAAAGCACATTGGACAACAGTGGATACAAAATGAGCCACAATGACGGAGACAGAACTGGACAGTGAAAACAGAGAGCGAAAACATACATGCTGCTGCCGCAAAGGCGCACTACGTGTGTTTCGCGTTTCATATTGTAATGTTACGACATCGTCAGTTGCCTTCGGACCGATCTTTCATCGCAATGCTTTTATCCCATCATAACAGGGTCCAAATGCTAGGCTATATCAAGTATAGTATCGATGGATACGGAGAATGCCTTTCAGTCGTAGACACAATTTACTGGGTCTCACCGTAGTAGGAAAATGACGACATTTGCACAAAACATCCCTCTCAACCACACTGCAGCCTACTAATTCATCACTTGTACAGAGTTTCCTGAGGCTTGATCTGAAGTTATGTGTTGAAAGAGTTTCCTGAGGCTCGATCTGAATTTATGTGTTGAACTACAGTGTCCGACTGGCAATAAAATCATCGAGCGAGGTATCATAATATATTTGGGAGCGATGAGGATATACTTTTACTATTATATGATATATGCTTACCATTCGAACATACCAATACCCTATACATATATCATATAATTGTCTCTAATGAAGATATTGTTTGAAACTCATCGAAGACATCGTATGAACGTCTAATTGGGACGGAGAGATCAATTTCCCCAAAAGATATATAGATATAGATAGGCCTATGCTATCTATGATGAAGACATATATGCATACTTTGCCAGTTTACTCCATAATTTTCCAAATCACCCCTCTGCTCCTCTCAGACATGCAGTGTCGTGATCCTTTATGCTTGTCCGCATCATACTGCTATCAGGGAGACCTGCCACTTCCGTGTTTTTTTCCAAATATGCGAATGTCTGCTTGTTAGCTCATGTCATGTATTATACCGATGAACAGTCTCAACCCCCTCGAATGTGGTTAAGTTAACGTGAGTACAAGCCAAAATTGGCCCATGTAACCATTTTACCCACGCTTCACTCTTCTGAAAAATGGCACTGGTACACAAATATATATTGTATACAAAATATATAAACTTCTTGTTCTTCCCTGTTGGGACCAGGCATTATACAGCCTGATCTGGTTAAGCGTCCCACGCTGATTCTGCTTAATAGGATTTCAGACTCTGACCATCAGTGACTCATGATGACTGGACCACAGTAGAGATTATGTTCTCATTAAGAGGAGTCTATATACCAAGTACGAATATCAACTATTTAGCTGATTTATAACATATTCTCGGCAAAAAAATCTTAGATTTTGCTCATCAATATTCACAAACACAGAGATGAGGTTGGTAAGGTAATCTGAATCAATAAGAGTATGCTTACCTGACTTATACGACTTAAGGCCGAATTATCTTTCACCACTGGCGTTCTCGTGCTAATCAAACGCCTGTCAGCCTGTAGGAATTCGTTTCGGTCGCTTACGATCTGAAATTTCATACTATTCGAGGCGAGACGTATGGTGGAATACATAGTACTAAGTTGACAATATTGCCGAATGGGTCCATCGTGTATCCAGGCCGATGCACAATTCTTGATTGATATCTACTTTACCTGATTATAAATTAGCGGAATCCAATTTTTTCGGGATTCGTCAAACGAAAGTCAGCAGACGATACGTTAGTATTAGTCGACCATGGTATATATCAAAGAGGAAGAGCCCCCTCTAATATTACTCTTCCTGTAATATCGTCTGTTTTCGCAGGCTAGTGAGGGTGTGTGGGGGGGGGGGACCATAACATGAAGGTTCCTCAACAATTCCAATCATCAATGTGACCATGAGTCGTTAGATTTCGTTTGGTCGATAACAGCATTGGGTCTAATTATGATGTCGGATGTCCAATATAGTGAGGGAGGTTCCGCGTGATTCCTTGGAAGAGTCATTTTCGGGATGGTCGATGTATAATAGTGATAGAGCGATATTCAGAAATTGTTCATTATTACACCCTAAATGAACGACTGATCACGAAGGTAGCCATATTGACAAATAAAAACAGTCTGAAAAATGTTCTGACACAGTTTGTTACACCTGTCGTCCGTGGAGCGTAGTGACCTTTATATAGCTAGAGTGTCGGTGGAGCGTGGTACAGCGTCAAGCTAGTAATTATGGAGATAACGGGCTCGAATTCGTGTTGCACCCTTGATCAAGGTGTTTCATCCCGCCCCCAACTAGGGGTACGTTATTTGTATGTTGCCGTCTGCGTGTAATGTACCTCTCCGTCGCATTGAGGTCACGCTACAGAGGCATTGCCTAGGTCCCTGTTCTGATGAGGGTTCGCAAATGACGAGAATACCGTGGTATGCACTGTTGCGGCTTGCATGGGATCTGTACCCGTGTCCGGCAAGTAAATCATAGGAAAAACTGATCAATGTTACTATGTATTGGTAAATGGGATATCAGAATTAAAGGTACGATAGCATCCCATATATTATTTTTCATAAGAAGGTCGATAAATATATGGTTGTTGAGTCTCTGGACATCTGGTTTCACACATTAGAGAATGCCGTTCAGTCGCTTGAGCTGCCTCTCCTATCTATCCTCATTACAGGCAAAGCCAAGTCAAGTTAAGTGAGTTTATGTAAACATCGAAGTCCAAGTAGTACATGAGGTGTCTGTGATTCGATGTTGAAGACACTGAGTACTCTTTCAGTGATTCGTTGCCGCACAGTACTTTAAATGAGAGTAATTTTTCATCTGATCCTACCTCAATTTAGGCCTCTACGGTCTTGTTGAATGAACATACTCGAACTAAGTTGCCCATGTAGGAAGGCATGGCTCCTTGACATGACCATCATTTTGCACATATTATACATGTGCAGCCCAGATCGCACTGCCCCGTTCCTCGTGGAAGGTTGACCTGTATTCCAATCAAGACCAAGCCTAGTTTCTGCTCCCAACATTGTTTTCATCTAGGATTCTTCATCGTATGGGGTCCGGTTACAACGACAGGCGGGATGGCTCGGAATAAGCTGTGGCCGCTCTATAACAATAATAACTCAAATAAATCCACCTGGGGAGGGTCGCCTTGGAGGAGGATGGAAATACATTGGACCTAATCAATTTGCTGACTACAACGTAGAGTGAAGGATTTATTGGGCTTTGCAATCTTATGATTGCGAGAGAGATGTACGTCACCGTAGGAAATAATAACATGCTGAGGATACTCATTTGGATCATGATAACGCTTCATTGCGCCATGTAAAATATTGGCTTAGGCAGGATCGCGAAGCAATAAAACCGAACACCCTCGCAGTTGGGGTTTAATTGGCAGTGCTCCGCCACACTGAGTCGCCCTGTGTTATCCAGTATTAAGAATACTCATATCTAACGGACATGACTTATGGGAACGGGAACTTGAACTTGGAATGACACAAGTGAAGGATTGTCTGCATCTCGTCGGAGTGAGATGGGCATATTTTACTCAGTCAGCAGGTCGTAATTCAACATTGGGTTAGTACTGTAGATTGAGTGAACTTGATGATATACGCATTCTCTGTTCTAACCCGATCTAGTTAGTACGAATCCCAAGTAATGAATAATCACATGAATCACTGATTCTATTACCAAGATGATATAAACCAATATTGCAATTATACTCTGATAAAATTAGGGTTGAAATGGATTGAAAACCTAAACAGTAGTGAATGTATGGGTAAAAGTTTTCTACCTAGATAGTCACTGTAATACATCAACTGGCGGCAATTGTACAATACCATATTTCATGCATTTTGGGTATATTTCACAAACTTGATATCGCCCGTAGGTTACAATTTTCATCGTGATGCCCATTCGTTTCTTTTCTTCAATTGAAACATGAATTGATGGTTATGCTTCTGCTAATGGAAAGAAAGCTACAAAGTGAACAATTATCACAAATCCGCTTCACCATAACAGTATTCTAAACAACTGAGCGTTTGCCTATAGTTGCGCAGTAGTCATCTCCAAATCATCTTAGCCAAACATAAACTAACATCCGAACTAAATTGGTATTCAAGCAGTATTTCAGAGATGCGTATTCTATACAGCCTCTCCAAGGAATAAGCAGTGTCAATTGCTAGAAAATCGCTAACAATTGTATGCAACTAAACATACTTGCCTCTGCACTTAGGTTGAAGCAAAGTCACGAAGGGCAATATTCACCGCTAACATACTCCCTTAGCTACAAACAAACGATCGTGGCAATCAATTCAAACGTATTCACGTCATTGCAGCATTGTCCAATCAGGAGAAAGTCCTCTTCCCAATCGGGAGAGTTGTCAGAGTTGCTGATGCGATGAACAAATTGCATATTCCGGAGACGATTCCGTTTACGCGCGGACGCGCGAAGCTTCTGTAATTCCACCTCGCTCTATGTAATCGAACTATTCCGAAGAAAGTTAGCACATAGCTCTGGAGCGAGTAGATGAGAACGTCATCTGCCTATATCCATCAGGCCTATGCTGTGTTTAAAGAAGACGCGTGTTTCGTTATCGTTTGAAGTTGCATCAATTTGCCATAACATATAAGCATCAATCAATGGACACAGATTAACATTTTCGCTATGGGATAATCCAGGTTATTCGTCATCATTGTGACTGTTTGCTCTGGATATTTTAACATGTTCTGTTTTCTCCTAACTTGCAATGTACGTGTTGTGGAATCGATGTATCTGGTTGTTGAGGCAATCATAAATGTTACTGCATTGACTATTTGGTGAATACAAATGTTGGAGCTTCTGGAGCAATCCTTGTACATGTGGAATGTGTATTTCCTGCAACGTTTCGACTATTCCTAATGTTTAGGGATATAACTTTACTGCGAAACAGGACGAACTTGAGGTAAGCTTGCTGATCTTTATTATGATGATATAATGATAGCCTATCACTATCTTGTTTTTCAGTCGCTTCAGGACGTTTTGAACATTACCCTAGATCAGTGATTACTGATATCTATAACGAATATCGTTTCTGGTTGAGTATTTGATACATAACTGAATAGTATCGTTATGAATTATCTTACTGTTGTTTGAAATGAATACAACAAGAAAAACATTCCCAACAGAAAAATAATATTTCATTCTATATTTTTTTTGTTCCACTTATATGGTGCCCGTTTGACTATAGGCAGTTTCTATAGTGTGGCAAAAATATATTATGATCATATACATTGTTGATGTAGTTTGAATTCTATATACAATTCAGTTTATGCCAACAATTGAAAGTTAAAGATAATAATTCTTATTATAAAACTGCTGTGTATTCTATCAGTTTCTAAATGTATCATTAGAACCTACCAACTAATCGGCAAGTAATAAGTTCATACTCACTCCTCAATACGTTCCTAAGTCAAATCAATGGTTTGGTAACTAATAATCTATAAAATGCCAGGAGAGCTTAATTATCAGTAGCCAAGGAAAGTGGTCATGCCCTTCTCTGCATTATATTGTTCATCTACATAGTCTGTATGACTGAGGGACTTGTATGTGTGTTCGTGTGTATGTGTACGTGATATTTCTTGTGAGCACGTCATATAACGAATGCAAACATCAATTAGGGTCAAATTATGTAAGTTATTTGTAACTATGGAGAGAAAGTATCATGCCATGACTTGAGAGTGGGACATCTCGAAAACTTGTGTGCATGACATATGATGAAGTCCGCACACTCCCATGAATTTCGAATTAGATTGAAAACAATAATTATGTGTATGAAGCGGACAAATATGATGACGGGTGGAAGTATCACCACGCTGTGACAACATTGACGAAGATAACATGACCGCAGAAGTTATTGAGTATTGTTCTTGCCACCGAGTTGAGAAAAACATCGTGGGCGCCGAAATTCTTTTCAGAGTAAAACTCATTTACTCTGACATCACAGCGGTAGGCTGCATGTGATTCAATCAAATATACTCATTATTATAAGTAGTATTGAACGTATCGATACATTGTGCAAGTATCGGCATAGCTGCTTAGGTAACTGTGAGATTTTACTTTTCGAGGCATACAGTAATTTGACAATATGTTGTTCGCACTCATCTGGAAGCTGAGTGAACTTCCCCATTGATATATTATAGTAAAGTTAGTATCTTAGTTCAAATCGTTCTACTCCAGTCATAAATAAGACGCACATACACACCACGTGAAATTGATATGATCTTACAACCTGAATAAAAGGACATTCAATGTAGTTTTCGTATGGTAATTGAGCATTCGGCGCCATATTCGACCAAAATCACACTATTCCTGATCATCATTGGAATAATAGATTGAACTCTAACACTGGCTGCCGATAATTGCGGCGTCAACAAGTGAAGCAGAACTCCCTTTGGGCGGCATGCCCGTTGCCCTTCGATTAACAGGTCACAGAGAGCGTGAAAAGAGTTCATGCTGTATAACAAATATCCAAACTATCTGATATAATGTTCTTGTGAGAAAGTTCGATGAAATATCATGTTTTCTATCTATCTATGGACAAAGTAAGCTAATCATGAATTGACATACGAATCAGTAACAGATTGACAGTGTGGTGAAATTATAGGCCTATATAATTCATTATTCATTATCAAAAATATTATATAATTCATATATCTTTCGGGGTACGTCCTAAAATACAATCGGAAAACAATACCCTAGTATGCAAAACACACACTCTGAAAACACTTTTTAGCAATAGAACACATCACTTTTGTCCCAACTTTAGGAACAGGGTAAAAAGTGCTTACAAATTGAATACATGAATGATTTCACGTCTCGACCATTATAAAACATGTCCAAACATGTTTCCGGAGTGGGAGCAAGTGGGTGTTTGTACACGTAGTCAGATACTCACATGACGTCACTCTTACACGATTTACCACAATAGGTGTGCTATTCTCCATACCAAGGTACATACACTGCTTTTAGAGTATGCACATGCGGAATACCGGTCTTCTATGCCCACGCTCGAATATATGCAAGGTAATTCCATACCAGGGTGCATAGCCTTAAATTGTATTTCCTCTTCCCTTACAGGAATATGGCAGATGTCGAAGATCTCGCAGGGTATAGTATCAGTGATTCAAGCTCTTACGGTTCATCGTATTATAATGGATCCGGAATCGACCTCGGTAGCCATAAGCTCGAAGCAAAGATTATCCCTGCGATATTGTTCACTATCATGCTAATCGGGCTCGTGGG
>JAUOBX010435431.1:0-10455 GCA_032360705.1 Eupentacta quinquesemita
CCAACATAAGTCCACTAGGCCCTATATATTGAATATTAGTTCAGTTTGAGCTACTGAACCATTGGTTCTCTTGTTTAAGTCCTCTAACTCTGTAATGGAATGTTGTATGAATGTCCGGTTTGGACTGATGTATTCATTTTTGTCTAAACTACAAGCTAATTCAAAGATGAAGACAAATTGCAAACCTGTACAAGTTGAGCGATTTCCTCAAAAACATCAGATTGAGACGACCCTGGTCCGAAAATATGGTCAAAACCAAACTCAAGCTTTTTCGTCGTCTGGAAAAATAGGAATGAAAGTTCATAGATGCATAATATATCATGTTGGGGCAATTGTCCATATATGTAATTTCATCTTTATGATTGCAGGAACAGATATTGAGAAAAAATTGATTAGCCCCTCAGAATTATAGCAACTCGACCATTGCTCCGAACCCCTGCATACCATATGATATTTTTTATGCAAATCCTACATACATTCTATGTGCATATTCTTTGATAACCCTGAATCGGCCCATATACTTGGGTAACATAGGACTAATGGAGGTAAACTCAGGGTAGACTCAAACTGACTACCTCTCTGTAGTTCACAGCCCTTTACCAATTGAGCTGATCAAATTCTTTCAAAACCCCCGGGCTGACCTCCAGACTATGATACATTGGCGCGGCGGATAAGCTCAGTTGGCAGAGCTCTGGATTCGAGTTTTGGATCCGAACAGGGCTGCGGCGCTTTCCTGCAATGCTGCTGTACAGGGGATGTCCCTTGTTCATCCTACAGTACCCGCGTGTGAGGATGTACCCTATGCGGAGATGACTTGTAATGAGTAGTGTGGATTGCCTGTGGCTGCAACGATTGGGAAGTCCTGTGGGGGACACGGTGATAGGACACACCACTCTGGTGTATCCAGATAGAACTTCAAGTTGCGGGTGTGAGTCACTGATGATGAGGGAGAGTATGTGTAAACACTATAAGCAGTGGGGAGTGCTATATAATCCGAGATTGGATAAGCTGCAGTCGATAGATCACTGGACTGGTGATCAGGGGCCGTATCCACGAAAGTGACTTACCCAAAATTGTGTGCGTAAGACCCGTAAGTCCACTTACAATGCATATCTTACGCAATGTGGTATTCACAAAGCTTTTCGTAGCATAATTTTGTACGTAACTTTACGCAAACAAATTACATGGCGCTATCCATACACTTCTCGAGCAATCCGAGGAAATGGTGATGGGATACTTCACAAAATTGAATACATTCCTTGTCAGTGTTGTCATTATTAAATCCATGCCGCTGAAATTACCTTTGAAAGGTTTTTGCCAGTTCTATTAACCAGAAAAGAGATACCAACCAGTGTACGGTGCGAAGTTGATCCGGCCATAATCATGACTTGCAGATTCCGTGCTGGGTGTTGCGTATTCAAGATTGCGCGTTTCGGCCGAGTTGAATTGACGCGCATCTGAAAGCGTGGGATGATTGTTGAGTTGCCGCATATTTCAGACGTGTTTCTCACGCGCGTCGGAAAAGTTGGCGATTAGCCTTTGCAACGAGAGTTATGATTGGCTACGCAAAATATTACTATTAAGGATATGTATCCCCTTGCAAACTGCGTACGCACGTTTCGTGAATATAGTTTACAAACTTGTGTACGAACTTCATAACTTTTCTTGTGTACGTAAAAACTCACACAAATCTTTGGGAATACGCCCTCAGAAGATTGCAAGTTCAAATGACCTGAAAGGAAGTTGAGTACAATCAGTGCTGAGTAAGCTGCTGCCATATACTCTCCAAGATTGTTGCAGTGCATACTGCTCCCTATGATCAAGGTAATATCTGGGGAGGCGCTACATAACCAGAACCAGATATTATTATTGATTATTCTAATCATCAGCAAGAGAAGATTGTAATGGTCACCTTGTTCAGAGACCTGTCCTTCATGTTTGCTACTTCCATTGATTTTTCATCACCGCTGACCGAGACAATCTCATGGCAACCGGCCTCCTCCTCATCTCGCAGGAGCGGGCGCACCCGGCAAAACACACGGATGTTCCCCTGGTGATAAAGTAAAATGGTAGATAGATAGACAGACAGACATGGTTGAATGGCACATGAGCATGGTAGTGTTACTCAGTGTCACCATAGTTGAACAGGGAATGCTGTGTGTCTGTGTTTCCCATGACTGAAGGCAATATTAGGATACCTAGCCATTATGCAGTCGGATGTGTTTCCCACGACTGAAGGCAATGGGACGAGGGTGTCCAATCTTTTGTAGAGATGGTCCCCATGGAATGAATATGGTGGAGGACGAAGGACATTAATTGTATTCTTTTTACACGTTTTACTCGATGTTACTCTTTCCACTGTAGCAGACAATACACTGGCATATTGAACAGCATAATCTGAGTAATGTGAGGATCCTTCACGAATCGTCATAAATATAAAGAATAGTGGTTGTTACCAGATTATAGATAGAGGGTTGCACAAACCTGCACAATTATGCAGGCGCAGGTGGTGTGAATCCGCTCAATAACATTTTGCTCAGTGGAGCATTCCTGTCGTGCCAGATATAGAGAGATTAGATATATGTTTGAACGAAATGATATAATCCTGCACAGTTTTGTGGGCCCAGGTGGTTTGGCTGATCAACTATATTGTTCCAAGTATCAGTGAATCTGCTCAATGTAATTTTGCACTGTATAGCATCTATGTCGTGCCAGATGCAACCCTCTCGCTAGACTTGCTATGAGTCTCCCGTATGTCTCTTCCCTTCTCCTAAAAATTGTGACATATAAGGCCTCATCCTAATGTGAAAAAAAATATGCATACATTTTAATCACTGATGTACCAGGGACAGGATAACCAGCTCGACGCTCTAGCCAACTAGGCTACCACTCTCCGCAGGTGTGGCAGCCCGGCAGGAGATGTAATGAGAATGGAGCAATGGTGGACTTTGCCTAATGCAAACATGCATCTTATCCTTTGACTGCAAAATGTGACAAGAATCACTGAATTCACCTTCAGTTCCTGCACTTGGTTGTGAAGGACCTTCCGATTCTCCTCTGCATCGATTAGCTTCTGCTCTCGATCAGCCAACTCTGTCTGTAGGCTCGCAATAGTTGCCTGATGGAAAGAATTGCAAGATCTTCAAAATGAGGTTAGGTTGGCTTGGTTAAAAATATATAGCAACAAGGCAACATGTTACATTCCCAAAATTTGAGAAGCATGATTTGGACATGTCCTCTGCTCATATGAGCCAATTTAAATGAAAATCTGCTAGATGCCTTTGGGGTTGATCAGTTTGAACTTTCAATCGAGCCTAGCGTCCCAATATGTAACCCATCTGGTTCAACGATTTCCATGAGTATTGTCGAGAGCGAAAATAATATGCAGATGTGTTAAATTTTCACTCGCATGTGAATGTAACTGGACCATCCCATGCATCGGAAATGAGTGCATCATTTGAAAAACATCACCACCAGCAGCTAAATTGTCTAGGATTAGAGCCCGGGTGAATCCCTGTTTTTTCAAACGGCAAATTCTTTGCACAATTTTGATGGATTCTGCGCTATTCCATGCGTCAGAAACAGTTTTCCATGCTATTCTGCACTGTGTATACCAGTTCCGCCGAATCGCGATGCAAAGGGAGACAGATTTGCTGAACCTTTCAATAAACCCCATACTGCAAAGACTAAAATAAAAGACAGGTATTGACATGAATTGTAAGTAAAATAAGATGCAAGTAGGAGATGACATCAGTGCAAATTCGTTTACTGCAGTAATTTCGAAGCAGTAAATTAAAGTAATCATTTCATGCAGAGAAAGAATAGCAGAAATTTGCAGTGGCTGGGGTCAAACGATGCATGTTGCCTTTACTTCAGGTGTTTTGGAGAAGCAAGTATCATGAAAGTAACTCATCCGATACCTTGTGGGCTGCGATCTTCGAGCTAAGAAGATCACTGGTCGATTCAAGTACACCGATATCCCCGCTCTGTCGGTTGATCGTCGCTGTTTGCCGGTCGATCATCTCAGTTTGCTGGGCGACAGTGGCCGCCTGCTCGCCGATTGTCGTGGCCTGCGCTGCCACCCTGGCCTTCAGCTGCGTGCTACGCACCTGGGCTTCGGTGAGGGCGCTGTCCAAGTCTGCATTCCGCCGCAGGTGGCTGGCAGCCTCAAGGGTTTTCCTCTGGAGGCGATCACGGGTGACTTCGAGGTCAGTCTGTAGCTCCTCAGCCTGCGAGCGGTATTCTTCGGCGAGCTGGCCTTGTTCGGAGGAGGTCTCAGTGAGGGCGGTAAGCAGGTTTTCTTTATTCTCCAGGGTCTGTCTCATCTCAGCGATCTGTCCCCGCAGGTCCCAACCAGGCTTGGTTGTCTTAGTGCCTGGTACAAAGACATGATTCAGTGATTTGTTTTGTTTTTATTTTTTGTATGGTTTGCTCGCTTGATTGTTTCGGTTGTTGTGATCCTCCCTTGCGGGAACTCGGCAAACACCCTATTGGGATATCAACGCCAAGCTGGCAGTCCAGGGGCCAGTAATCGTGCAAAGTAAGGCACGAGTTAACGTCCATGAAACTTTACTGCACTCCAGAAAACGGGACAACAATTTCACAGCCCGAGCCAGGTCTCGAACCCACGACCTCATAGACTGGCTCCCAGTCCCACGTGTAGGCCTACCGTTTATCTCGCCGCGCGCGCGCCCCACAGACAGAGCCATAATGCTCAGCCGACGGATTGATACTCACGCCCTCTATCATAGCTCGTTCCTTGACTTAATTCGCCCTCTGATCTGTCCGCACGAAGGGACTGGTGACATAACTGAACATGACGTCATAATTCCTTACTTATCCTTCCAAAATATTCATCCCCGAACCAGGGATGAATATATTCATGAGTTGTGGTCACTTCTGACCAATGGAAATACGAAGAAAGCAGTAATTTGAGGTAAAATCATGAATAAAGAACATATGTTAATATGTGAACCTGGAATCAGCGAGGGTAACCCTCACACAATGGCGGCCTTGTCCGCCGCATCGGGACAGCACGTATTGATAGGCGAGAGAATCAGAAATGGTAGGGCGCAACTAAGGGACGATGTTTCTCTACTAAAACTTTTGTAAAAGTTTGTTACCGTAGTATATGAGTGTACATCTTCTACAGCATTGCATAGCCAGCCTTCACAAGTCACAAGAAAAATGGCGAGTGACTTCAACAAAGCGATCAATTTCGCGGCCGCCCAACTAGGTATTTCACCAGATCAACTTCACAACGAACAAAGAAGTATTCTTTCCGCGTTCCTTTCAAAGAAGGATGTCTTAGTTGGTTTACCCACGGGATTTGGGAAATCGTTTGTTTTTCAGGCTGGACCTCTAGCGGTTGACTACCTAACGAAGTTAAGCGTGTGTGATGAGGAGGATCTTACAGTAACACTAGGCGGCCTAGACTTATCGCCGGGCCTAAACCCGCAAGTAGGCGTAGGCCTAACTGTTCAGGGTGCCGAAGTTGGAGGAGCCGGGAGTAGGCCTAGTGAGGTGCCTGTTCCAGACGGTATTCCAAGGCCACGCTTCAGTTCCATCGCGATAATTATTTCACCCTTGACATCGTTGACGAATGACCAGGTCACTTTCCTGACTGGAAAGGGTCACAGGGCACTGTATTTCGGAGAAGCTGGCTCTAGTGAGGAGAAACTTGCAGCTCTTGAAAATTGATTTTATAATTATGTATTTATGAGCCCAGAGCAACTGATGAGTCCGAAGGGATTTTCTCTGATAAAGAAGCCGGTGTACAGAAAACATCTTTGTGGGGTTTTCGTAGATGAGAGCCACTGCATTGCAAAATGGTAAGTAGATGACAACAAATACACCTAGCCTAGCCTATTGTAAACTAATACTTAGGCAATCCTGTATTTTAGCAGGTTTTATTATTGTGCAATTTCGGCGAACTGGATACTCCCTCCAGAATAGGTGTTTACATAACTAAAAAAAATGGGATCCAGGAACATAACTGGAAATATGAATGGAAAATTAGGTGGAATCTCAGGCTATTTATTTATTTTGGTTGTTCAGGTTGGCATTCCCATTACAATTTATTTCAATCGCGCAATAATGAAACCCACTAAAATACAGGATTGCTGCCTAATAGTAATACTAAGCCAGTTCACGGTTGCAGTATATATATGATAAATGATATTGTGTCAAAGGTCATTGGGGTACTGACCCAAAGACCACTGCACAAACAGTGGGGTGGGTCATCGTCAGTCAAATGTTTCAATTTGTACAATCGAGTATGGTCTTTCATCTCCTGAAAGTGACTCTGGGGTGGGCCACTTTACAGGATTTGTCAGTCACAACTTGACTGAGACTAGCTGGGTCATTGTACCCATTGTGTTGACTCTTCCAAGTGCAATTACAAGTGCATAACTAGTGGCAGCCGTCTACCGTAGTCCATGGGCAGTCATTGTAACTATGTGTGTCAACAATAACCCACCCCTTGGTCACTTTTGTAACTGACAAACCATGGAAAGTGACAAATCCCACAGCTCCTCCCAATCAAGGGATTAAATATATACTGACTCGATCCTCTGTACAAGTTGGAACAACTGACTGACAATGACTCACCCCTGTCACATTAGTGACTGACAATACGTATGCCCCCTAATGGGCATCATCTTGCTTTAATTGAGACAATGTTGATTCTACCATGACTTACCTTGTCCGGGGTTTTGTTTGTGACGATGGGGGATGATTGTCCATTATTAGAGTATCTAAGCGGAGAGCCACCATCGGTAGCGTAGCGTACAAGGAAAATATTTACCACCAAGATGATGTAGCCT
This sequence comes from Eupentacta quinquesemita, assembly GCA_032360705.1. Classification (NCBI taxonomy): domain Eukaryota; kingdom Metazoa; phylum Echinodermata; class Holothuroidea; order Dendrochirotida; family Sclerodactylidae; genus Eupentacta; species Eupentacta quinquesemita. The sequence continues at coordinate 6,825 of JAUOBX010435431.1, forward strand.
ATAACACCAGACTTCATGTTCACCACTTATGTCAATTGAATGTGATATTTAATCCTGATGGTTACAGAATAGGCAGGCCTCTCAAATGTTTGCATGACAGTCAGAATTGCATGGTCATATAACTCTGGTTGAGATGTGTGTGTTGGTGTAACTTCACTAAGTCACTACTCCATTCCATTCTTCTCCTGCAGGGGTGTCGGATCAGCCAAGATGAAAGCGTTCCGAGCCTTCTATGGGAAGCTGAATCAAGTAAGATCGCACCTGTCAACAGATGTACCTCTGGTGGCTCTAACTGCGACAGCATCTCTGTCCGTCAGGAAATTGATCACAGAAAAGCTCAACCTACGAAACCCTGTTACCGTTCTGAGGTCACCAGAGAAGATTAACATCAGGTATTCCCTGCTGAACATCCAGAAGAACCAGGATATGCAAACACTGTTTGCAGATTTGATTGGGCAACTTGCCAGAGAAGAAGGGCCCATCAAAAGAGTAATTTTCTTCTGTAGATCACACAGACACTGCCGGGAAATGTATTCTGCAATGACTCATGAACACCCACAACTGAGAAGGAAAATAGCAATGTTCCACAGTACCACAGAAGAGTCTGTTAAAGAGAAGGTCGTTGATTCCTTTGCCGATGAGAAGGGTGAAGTGAGAGTGCTCTTTGCGACGATAGCCTTTGGAATGGGCATAGATGTTAAGGGTGTTTACAACATCATTCATATTGGCCCACCCTCTGATTTGGACGATTATTTGCAGGAGACTGGGAGATCTGATCGAGGTGGCATCCAGAGCTACGCCATTCTTGTTAATTACTCTGGGAGCTCCGGACGGTTCAGGACGTCTGAAAGCATGAAAGCCTATGTGAAGAACAAGTCACTATGTAGAAGAAAGTTAATTCTAGAACCGTTTGGGTATGTCCCTGCTGGTGATAATGATCGACCACAACACCTCTGCTGTGACATGTGTGCTGAAAAGTGTCTGTGTGGTGGTGTCATGTGCATCGATGCCAGTCAGGGGAGGGGTTCCATCGAGGAGATGCTCCATGAGCAGATAGCACACACAAAGAGGATGTCTTCAGAAAGTGTTGCTTCACGAACTATCACTGAAGAGAATGCTGTACGCCTGCGTGAGGAGCTGTTGCATTTCAGAGGAGCACAATTGGCCTCTCCATCAGATGCGACTTGCAGTAAGCGCATTGCTGGTGATGACATCGCTTCAGGGTTCCCATTGTCCACAGTTGATGATCTGATGGAAAATGTCAACTCCATTTCAAGCAGCAGTGTCATCAAGCAGAAATTCATCCTGTTGAACCCACAACATGCTGATAAAGTGATGGCAATAATTACCAAGCACACTGACTCAATATTCGATGAGCATATTGCGGCCACAATCGCTGGCAACAGTGAGACTGAGAGCTCGGATGGAGAGAGTACTGATGGAGAGAGCACTGATGATAGCTTATCTGAGTACAGGCATTTGAGAATATCCCCTTATTCTTCTGATGATTGAGTGTGGTGGGGGAGTGTCAGCCTCATTAATTCTGCCATGTCTGACATTGTTATTGTCCAGATGATTAACTACTACCCCTCTTTCAGACTTGTGTAGCATCGGGGTAGTGGGAGATGAGATGACAGTACAGATGATTGGTCAATTTTAATCATGTTTGGCGAAATGAGTTTTATTTTGCTTTCAACAAATAATGATTCTTATTCCCCACCATAACTGGTTGACAAGTTTGAAAAAGGCAGTTTTCTGATGCCTGTAGATAATGTTGGGTATCATGAAATATCATTGGATTCCGATCTATTCATTGTTTCATGCAATTTATTGCATATATCAATTATCAATGGGCAAACATGTATGTTCTACCACATAATCGATTCTTAACTTCACAGTCATAGTAGTATTAGCTACCACTGAACAGAGCTCAAGTGGAGAAGGAACATATTATGTGATTCATTACTGACAGATCCATGACACTGTAATGGCTAAATATTGATGTGACAGTTGGTTCTGGAGGAAGGGGCCAGGGCTGGAGCAGCGCCATGGGTGTACATGCGGTTTGTTCCCTATTTTTCAGAGACACAACACATTTTCTGGAGAGGTGTTCAAGCTATAGTTCTCTGTAGGGGGTGGGGTGATTCAAATTTTGTCCCCCCGAGTCTCAAAGACTGGGAACAACTCTGCCCGACAGGGGGTTCATGCGTCTGTATTAGATTGAATTGTTATGTAATTATAATTGTTAAGACCATTGAGAGCTGTACAGTATCATAGCATGAATAACCTACGAGTATTTTTTGGCATGGCTCTCCAACATTATCTCGCTCTGCTATCCGATGAGGGGGCTCTTCTCTCGGACTGGGGATAGGGGGAGAGCACTTCTCTCGAACCGGGGATGGGCTCACTGCTCCTTGGCGGGAGCATCCCCCACTTACTGGCATTGCCAGTCGTGATGTAGAACTTGATCATCCTTCGGCTTGTAGAGTACGGCCAGTATGCTGCGTAGGACCAACTGATCAAAGTGGCTGATTGTTGGAAATTCACTCCCTCCAGCTCAACCTGGAGTGACGATGGGTGAGCAGGTCGGCTATGCAACATAATTGAAACACTTGACTGGGTTTGGTGAACACTAGCATAGAATTCGAGAATGCATGCATGTGTTTTAAACAGTCTCTTGACTTAAAAGGGATTAGTCTGCACTCTACTCTGCACCACACCTTGGGTCCACATCTGAGACTCATTGGCTACTTTTTAGAATCACACAAAGTGGACAATCCAAGTTGTTCTACCTGGACATACTGTATTACATCTTCATACGGTTTGAGACGATTGCGCCCCTTGGGTGTTCGGGTAATACTGCATATGGGTAGCCACAAGTCACACCACAGGTTCTCAGTATGCACCTTGGTGGAGAGGATCAGGGGAGCAGCCTTCTCATTAGTATTGGAAGAAGCTTATTAGGCTTTCTTGAGATTCAAACTCGCAATCCTTTTATTATACTGAGCTGATTGATGTGTAGTCCAATATAGGAACTTTAAAAAATGAACATATAAAAATGTAGTTGAATCAGGAGATAAAAGAGTTTGTTACATTGCATTTTAGTGATGCAGAGGCAAATTATTTAACATCCTACAATGTTCGAAATGGAAATATATACTTTGGTCAGAGAGCATAGGCGGCCGAATGAGATCTGTGTCACCTACGGCTTCAAACCTCATCTTGTTGTCTAACTGGTCTGAGGCATTCTGCAGTTGTTGATCTTGACATGTAGGCAATGAAGAAAGTGCTTTGTGGTGCCCATCCATTAGCACACAACCAGCCGGGTACCATAATGGGCTCCTTCAGGCTTCAACAGCTTTGTAGCGGAAGAGTGGTCGAGCGGTATCAGTGACGCTTGACAATACAATGGGTCCGGTTCATCCCGGGTTCGATTCCCACATTCACCATCTGGCGATTTTCTCTAGGAGTAGCTGTATTCACAGTGACGACTGGCGGGGTCTTGGTCTACCGGCTCTGCTGTGGCGCAGTGGGCTCGGTAATTGAGGGCAGTTGAATTTGGTTCGTCGCAATAAGCCTCGTCGGTCAGCTTTACGCGGTTACCGTGGTGAATTTCGAAATACAAACAAGG
>JAUOBX010435542.1:0-10455 GCA_032360705.1 Eupentacta quinquesemita
ATTTTTCGAATCATGGAAAGTCATCATCAATAATTATCCCGGGGATACACACGTGGGCGGTTTAACGCCTACACATGTCTAGTTACGTTTTGGTACAGACCGGTATACAGTGTTAGCTGATTTCTAAGTGTGTGGCATGTGTACTAATGAGAAATAAATGCAGCCCAACATGAACAACACTGCAGGTTGTCTCATTTGTCTATTTTTCATTTAGAATGATCTTCCACATGCATGGTTTGCTTTGCTCAGGTAGTAGGTGGATGAGTACTTACTTTCAAACGAAAATCACAGTAGGCATGTTACAGAATGCCGAATATTCCAACGAAATAGAAGGAGTGGAAGTGAACAAGTACAATTTAACTTTCTCTAGGACCATGTCACTGATCATTGCAACATGTAGGCTTTGCCTGATAGAAATATATTAATATCTGTTGCAGCCTCTCAGATTGTATTCAGTTTCCTCATATGCAACCACACATACGTCTGGGCTGAACTAATGAAGATGGAGCGCCTCGCCCGAGGACACACCGGAAAAAGCTGATCGGTCATATGCAGGGTTCGAGCTCGCGACCTCTCGCTCATCAATCCGAAGCTCTTCCGACTGAGCTACTCCGTTATGCAATACAACACATACAATTATATATTTATTTGAATTGTAACATACCATTTGAAATACATACAATAAACAGAAAATGGTACAAAAATCCACCCAGGGCACTAGTAGTATTTAAGAGGACAAACTCAGAGTTGCTGGGGTTCTAAAAGACAGCTTTCAGACATGTCGGAAAATGTAACACAACTGATATTGTGGAGACAGCCGCGAATAGTGTATATGTCGATAGTGGCATATGCCAGAGGCTTGTTCATTATTTTATAATCTACATGGTGTAAATAATAAAGAATAATAAGCATTTGAGACTTCTTAACACAAGCGTTGATTCACCTCCATAGTAGAGGGGTTTGCGATTCGATCGACGAGTTTCGCGCAATATTCCCAGCAAGAACGTGTTTCGATCATCATCACGGCTCTGGCTAACGGAGAAGGCGCATGCTTGTTGCGCTCTCTAAATTCCATCACTGGTAAATATGTTAAGATGGTTGAAATAGAAAGGTCTTCATCATGATTCGATAATATTTGTTCGACACTGTATCTAATTAAACCAATTTGTTCCAGGCGTGTGTCTATCAGTCTGTCGGTTATTATTTCTACTGCCAGGATGGAGTGTACGGTTACTATACATTTCATTTAATCAAGGTGGTGTTCTCCATTTCAATACTTCGCAGCGGGTCTTCGCGCCATTTCCGAGGATCGGACAGCCGTTAGAGTGTTAAATGGTCGTCATTGATTAACAACTCAATGCAGAATGGCATACAACCGCGGACAGGTGTGTCGGGCGGTGAACATATCACGAAATATCTACCTATAGATAGGGGAATCTGAGATGCGCTCTCATTAGCTGGAAGGGAACAGCCCTATAGCCGGGCCGGTGTACGGTATGTGATTAGTGTTGACTTAAATGCCAGCCTCTCTATAAATATACAAGCTGATTAACAGAGCCTCAATCAGGCTTCTTACTGGCTTCTCTCCTCCAATTATGTCTGACCTGATCAGCCCATCCTCAGCAAATCAAGAGAGCGCACTACGTACAGTGCGAATTCTTTGTATTTCGATTTTTGAAGGGCCTGATGAGATATTGTAGTCAGTTTGCTATTTCACTCATATTCACTGCTATGGCAACACTCCCATTCCGGGGGTTACTTGCATGGAGAGGTATCCTATGGTGGGGTACTCATGGGTGTAAAGGGTCCAGAACAAGGTACACACAAGAAGGTTTCCGTGTGTGTGTATATGTGCCTATTTGTGCGTTTGTGTGTCCGTCGGATTTTAGGTGTTTTTCCCTAAATATCTTGGGCCCAAACTCGATCAAATTTTACGAAGTGGTGAATAGTATCTAAATACATGTTGCCTCATAAAATCAGGCAAAACTGTCGAAAAATGCAGAATTTGGAAAGGGAATTCCCAGATTTTTTTACAAATTGTGATTTTTGTTCATTTTTCGTGATATTCAAGAATCGCAAGGCTCAAGCTAAATTTTGGGCGATTTTTTTTTTAATGCAGAATTTGGAGGGGAATTTTCTGATTGGAAGCATGGGTGATTGTGAAGTTGGCTATTTTTTCACTATTTTTCAATGGTATTCAAGAACTGCAACGCTTGAATGATCTCAAACTTCCCAACGAGGTGAAAATGACCAAATTACAGATTTGTCCTCAATTTTGGGCCAAAAATGCTTAATTTGGAAGGAAATTCCCTGATTTGGGGGGAAATTGAATTTAGCTAATTTTCCACCATTTTCCATGATTTTAGGAATTGCAATGCTTGAATAATTCCAAACCTCCCAACAACTGTGCAACAAGGTGGGATTTAACCAATTACAGTTGTTTCCTTTAATCGAAGCGAATTTCTCAAATAATTTGAATGGGACTTCCCTGTCTTTTTAGCAAATTGTGATGTTGGGTAGATTGCTTGAATGATTTCAATCAAACATTGCAACAAAAACAAAAACTACAAATTACAGATTAGTTCACTCCCAAATTGTGGTAAGAATTTGGGAAGACTACCATCCTAACTATATAGTGATGTAGCATTTTTTGTACATTGGATCAGTTCGGAAAGCACTGTGTTAACCAGTTGGCCCGGTCCTAACGTTAGTGACGTTTCCAATAGCTGCCGATGAGATATGCAACTAGTGTGGATTGCCCTCTTGTTTCCTCAATTGACAGTAAACTCCATCAAACGCCAGTTTCAACAGTTTAACAGGCTAACAAAGAACTGACTATACCTTAGTGAGAATCCCACCAGAAAAAAATCGCATCGTGAGTTGTTTTTGGTTCCTCAACTGCAGATATGACTAATCAGCTTGTTGATTGGCATGGAGTTGCTTGTATAATCAGCTAGGTGATTGACGGAACTAGCAGGGAGTTGCTTGTAATCCCGGCGTGGCTTCGACAGTGCAAGAGATAATAATTATCACTGTTGAAGATAATGCTCCAATATTCGGATAAGCCCCAACCGTCATGAGAACCGAACGTGCTGATTATAGGTGGTTCCCGCTAACATCACCTGTTATGTCCTCATTAGCGTTCCATGACAGCCGAAGTCTTGAGCGGAACGACTGGGCTATCAGGACTACCTTGAAGTTGGCCACGCCTCCTGGGGTTACGATAAGCCCCGGAGGCGTATAGCGGACTACACGGCATGATTGCTGTACAATCGGAAATACAACCATTGCGTGTTACTATGGCGATCTGAGCTGATTGACTGGAATATACTTCGATCATGTTATTGTTCCCAAGTGTGAGGGAAATGTTCACGATGTTTCGTGGTGGAAGAAGTGATAATTTCCTCCAGGGGACTTTCGAAAGATTGCCCTACCTACAAATGAACAATATCCCATTGCTTTGTACATTGTTCGTGCAGTCCGGTCCCCTCGCGCTCCCAGGTGACCTTTGACATAGATCATCATTATTAGCATACCACGCGTGGAATGCAGCCGTGAATGGGCTCATTCAGTTGCGAAGTTATCAGGCCTACTCCGACTCATGTTACCGCTCTGATGTGTGACAACGTTCATCTGCTGGTGATTAGGATGTACACACCTACATGGCTAACATGATGTGTAACCGTTTACTTGAAGATATCGGCATTCGGGAATTTTGCAGCCGACCACTGGGCTATAAATAGACAATTTACATGCATAATCCTCCAGCAAAATACAAATTCAGAACGCTTTTCCTACCAACACAGTAGTCTAGTCGCTAGGACCTATTACCAGTGCCAATCATCTGGTAGGAGGGCGAGATCTTCCCAAACCATACAAAATTATGGTTTAATTAAAATCGAATCGACGGGGTTTCTGTTATTGCACAGCCCGGGACGTCCGGCCAGGAAGACTGACTATCAGCGCCGCTCCCAAGACATCACCCGGCCAGCCACTGGTGCTCCGGGCGAGGCAAAAAATGATTTATTATAACACCAGAAAGTGGGTTCTGGGCACCATCCTTTGTCCTCAGTGAACTAGGATGGGAGTCGGAGGCATGATCTAGGCCACCACTATAGGGGACGGGCACAAGACGCCATTCGACCACATCAAAACGAACACCCCGTGACGGAACTCACTACATGCAGACTGCCTGTAAAATAAGGCTATTTATAGGCGGACCTGGTCAAATTGGGTTGCAACTATCACTTAGATTTGATTGGAAATAGTAGCTATCACGCAGGGGAGTATTCAGGTTGTTCATTCACAGAAGAGGATCGCACATTCGACACTGTTGTTATTATGTGTAACGCCCAACCAACCTATTCTATACATGTCAGGAGAATATGATTACGGGGATTAGTGAATGAGATATATAGGCCTTATCTATAGGTAGACTGTAGATAGACTCAGTGCAGCGGTATGGACCAACAAATACGGGCGACCACACGAGACCTCACACATCTGGCCGTCTATTTCATCATTGAATGACTATTGCGACTAGATAATTGTTATATAATAAGTAGTTTCTGTGAGGGAGTGTCGTCCAGCACCCGTAGAATGATCGACGCATGATAACTCACCGATAGGTGGCGCCCTTTCGAAACTTCTGTTACGGAGATGTGTCTTACATGCAGTGTGTCCTAAAATAGTAAGCACAATGTATAGTCAGTGCATACTGCCACCATGCGTAGTGGATGTCAGCTGAAGAGTGACGAAGATGTATCAGTGACGCTAACTTTCTGGTTCGATCCTATAATTGGGAACCGAGCGTATTTTCAGAGATGGCTGTACCAGCAATTCTGCTACTACTACAGTAGACGTACTAATGATGGAGCCGAATGATGTTCTGGTCGATCTGCAGTAAATAGCCTTATCGCGGTTGAACTATTTAGGCACGTGTACAGTTTGTATACTGTTAATATGTTGCGCAACTTGCGAAACCACTTGTGCCTGAGAATGTTGACGCTGTATACAGAGCGGAAACAAGGAGCAACAAGTTGCGCAACTTGTGACGCAACATGTTTCTCATATTTCAAAATAATCTATCTGGAAACATGTGTCCTGATGGGTCCAGAATTGTGTGTCCTGTTGTGTCGGCAGCAAGTTGCGCAACTTGTTGACAGTGCACACAGGCCTCTCGACAGCCCGAGTAGACTAGTTCACTGATCGTCTGCCATGTCCGTCGGATGGGCCGGATGTCAAATGGCATATAGGGAGCCGCCTAGATGGACTAGCTACTTGCGATATCATTTAAACACTCGTTGAAAAAAGGAGGAGTTATCTCTGGTGTTTATCATCTACGATCAACACGGCCGGGACTCCTCAATAACTAGCATGCATTGAGTGGCTTTTCGTGTGAATGAGCACGTAGCATTCTATCGATAATTACATGACTGACTGCATGGGGGTCCAACGACATTTCTCTGAACCAGGAACTTCGAACCCCGCGAAATGTGCATGCTTCAGTCGAATTATTCCCAGTTGCTTGAGTTGCAACTGAAAGAGGGAACTCTCTACTCGTTTGTCATGATAACTCGCACACTAGTAAACCAAAATGCACGGGATCTATATACTATGATTGAAGGGGAATAATTCCAATTGAGCGCTATAAGCAGAAGTATCACAACTCGAAAGCAATTAACTGCGGTTGATGCCACGTGGTATGCTCTCATCCGAAGGTGCGTGGGAGAACACTGGCGAAATTCGCCTTCCCGTTTTGAACAGTACCCCGATGTAACGAGGGGTGTGTAAATGTCTACTCCCATGACCACTGCTGATAGGCATAGCACGCAAAACACATACCCTACTTTAGTCGGTTTAATCAGGCACTGACGTCTTGCTGCAGATATAGCAATACGCGATGGCGACATTTGCGACGACGAAGACTTGTCCAAATGCATTTCGATATCGATATTATTCCGCCCCAATGATATTTCAATGCAAGATTTGCTTTGATACACAGTGGGACGATGTCGTGACATCGTGCAAACGGCGTAGTCCATCATTCACCAGGGGTTGTGAGGCGATATCGCCTCTGTCCTCCAATGTTTCTTGCCGGTGTTTATCCACGACCAATATGGCCAGGATTTTCCGTGAGCCTTCAGTGGCTTCCTGACTCCTGAGCCAGTAGCATTCAAATCAAACCAAACCCCGACGTCGTGAGCACGGCCTCGTCCATCATTCACCAGGGGCATTTGAGACAATAGGGCCTCTTCCAACAATTCAAATATACGAATGTTCGGAAACGTACAAACGTACAAAGTTCATACGAAGACCTATAAGAGGGAATGCATACTTCTACCGTCAGCTTTGGAAACTCACTCAATATTCAGTCAGTCCTTGCAACACAATATTAGGCATACGGGTAACCTCTTTCCTCTTTGTGGTTGCAAAGATGACCCCCTTTCAGATACCGCAAGAATTGAGCCTAATGACCCTAATTGTCCAAGGTGTACGCGACACAGTGAATATGGGTCGGAAAATAAGACTTTCTGCAGCTGGCTAACAGTTGCGTAATGTGTGCACAGTGTGTCGTCTGACAAGTGATTGTCGCGTAAGTAGGCATCTCCGTGACCCCAGACAATCCTGTTCCCACCGAAAGTCGTGCACAGGTTGGGGCCGACACTGAAGACCCTGCTGGGCTAGTCTGTTGAAACAGGCGTTCGATATTGTTTGCCTCGTATCAGCTTCGTTCACTTCTGTGCTCGGGATGACGTGATAAGCCAGTTCACGGTTGTACGGTATGATAATGATCAATGTCAAAGGTCACACAGGACCGCGCGGAGACTGGACTGGCTGAACAGAGTACACAGCGATAGAGATACCGTTCATTTGGGGACAGGCCCCCCTTTCAGGGGTCTATCCGATGTTCCCGGGATTCGATGTTCCCGAGGTTCGATGTTCCCGGGGTTCGATGTTCCCGGTTTCCCAATACGTTTGGGGGTCTACCCGATGCTTCTGGGGTTCGATGTTTACGGCGAGGTTCGATGTTCCCGGTTTCCGTATGAAGTTTTAATGGGCTCCGAATTTACAAGGTTCGATCTCCCCGAGGTTCGATGATCCCTAGGTTCGATGTTCCCGGTTTCAGTAATAGTTCAATGGACCCCAAATTTACATGGTTCGGTGTTCCCGAGGTTCGATGTTCCCGGTTTCCGTATTAAGTTGTAATGGACTCTGAATTTACAAGGTTCGATGTTCTCGAGATTAGATGTTCCCTAGGTTCGATGTTCCCGGGGTTCGATGTTTCCGGTTTCAGTAATAGTCCGATGGACCCCAAATTTACATGGTTCGGTGTTCCCGAGGTTCGATGTCCCCGAGGTTCGATGTTCCCCGTTACCGAATGATTGGGCGTGCCGACTAGCACTCTTCCCCACAGGAGAGGGAGGGCGGGCGCGGAGAACCTCACGCGTGTCCCAATGAGCCAACCGCCCGGGGTTCGCACCGTAGAGATCCTCTCAAGAAGAACACTCGTTCATTCGAAAATGGGGAACATCGAACCCCGGGAACTGTGAACCTCGGGAACATCGAACCTTGCAAATTTTATGCCTATTGAACATTTTTACGAAAAAGGGAACATCGAACCTCTGGAACATCGAACCCCGGGAACATCGAACCTTGCAAATTTGATGCCCATTGAAAACTGTTACGAAACGGGGAACATCGAACCTCGGTCTTGAAAGTTGGAAGCCTAGCACCTGTAGATATTGCAACATCACGTGTCATAAAGTGCTATAATTTGCGAACAGGGAGAGTGATTCTATTCGCGGGGGCCCCTCTAATTACGTCATGACCGTGTTAAGATAGACAGTACAACCACGGAGACTGAGACATACATAGTTCGCAATTGGGCCACGGAAATTAGTATTTGAATTACCTGAAAAATCACCTATTCGATGCCAGTAACAGTTATTCTATATGTTCATTTCCAATTGTTGGTGTACCATTGTCCCCATGTGCCATTTCTGGCAGAAATCTGCATCGAAACGCGCAAGGGCTCCTATAAGCCTTCCGACGATCTTCGACAAAAATGATGGGACACGACAGACCCGTGGCACAACCGTAGTGCGGAACTGAAACTCCCCCACACGCCATTCAATGTTGCGCCCAACAAACGCGTTGTCAAATACCAACATTGAATGGGGGATCGGGGTGTCCCATCCACTTTTGACGAAGATTGTAGCCTGCGAAAGAAGACGATATCGAGCATTTACCAACCATAGAGGGGGCTATTCCTCTTTTACATATGCCATGGTCCTCTTTGTGTATTACGTCATACTATGCATATTAGTCGATAGAGCTGATACGGGGCGAACAAAATCAAACGCCTGTTTCAACAGGCTAACATATATCATCAACTGTCATTTCAGTGTCTGGCCTATTTTATAGCGCCATGAACGTTGAACCGGTGGCGCGCTTTTCCAGTTTGATTTGAGGAGTTTCGTATAACCTCTAGCTCCATTGAACATATCCATCTTGATGCCCAAGTTTGCGCACGTGTGCACCTCTGTAATGTGGCCTCACATTGTGATTTATACCAGTAAGCCAGTCATCGGTCCGTGGGCAAGATTACACCAAACTATGAAACTGTCCTCTAGATCAAAAGGTCGAAATAGTCGAGAGTAGTCACCAGGATCAGTTTGCATGGGCGAATAAAAATAATATGTTATCCGGCAACCCCTGTAGCATGGGCGGTTGCCAAGATGTCAATAACAAATGTATTCACATTGCACAAGGTTTGAGGCTGCCCTGGCCTTCCCCGAAGGTTCATCGTTCAGTTTACTTTGATATGGGTCAGGAAAGACATGATCCTCTTGAACGACTGAATCACAACAATGAATCGAAAGCGCAAAGAACGAAACCCCCCAATAAAGTATTCGGAGGACAGGCCATGCATCGAGTCCATGGATTTCTTTAAAAAAAACGGTGATAAAATCACTCCGAAGTCAGGATGAGTCGACTTAACTTTTCCTCGTGAGGTGCCTACCCGACTTTTCCACCTCAAACTTATTTCATGGGCATGCAGTTTACCCGTCTCCAACGCCTTATTGCAAACCCGAGCGACCAATTACAAAGGCTGTGTTCATTCCAGAACAGATTGCCAACACCACACCCCTGGTGGCAAATAATTGAAGATAAAAATCATTATAAACCGTCATGAAAATTATGAACAACATATCGTTCTCAGAGTTAATTAGACAAACGAAAGTGTCAACGATTCAACTGTAACTGAATAAACCGTATTATGTTATTATGTGTATGTGATAGATTGACATAGAGAATGGAGAACAATTATGCGCGCGCGTAGTGCGAACTTTTCGGCACATTAACGACCAATAAATTAAATTTGTGACCACAGTTGTTGCCTATTTTATATACTGATTACCTTATATGGATTTGAACATCGCATACACGATGGGACTTGCACAGTTAACGCAACTCGTCGCTAACAGTATTTCTCACGTTTATTGGTATTGAATAGCGAAATGAAAACTAGGCTTGTTATTCGTGAACGAACAGACTGGATTGCCAATGTCGATCATCAATATTTTTTGGTTAATTCGAATGAATTAAAAACTGATTCACACAATTGTTATAGCATCTAAATATTAAAAATATTCCGGGAAAGTTACACATGAGACTGAATTCGAATGGTACCGGTAATTATTATTTCTAATTATTGTATATCTATTTCAATTGGCGACAATTCGAAGTATCAGTTGGGAACGGTTTTCGAACGATGCTGTGACTGGTATGTATAAGCATGTCTCTGATTGGATTCTCTGGATAAAATCGAAAAACGTCGTGGGTTCCCCGTGTCCAATCAGAATAAGCTTCACTGCGCAGTTGGAGGACAAATTACACTTCCTGAAACCGTTTGAACTAAACGTGTAGACTACGGAGTTCTCGAATGACCTCAATTATTGTGTACCCGCACCGCTAAAATATGAGTGATTTACCGATTTCGCCATTGTAAATTAGATTGAAACGAAATTGTTAAGCGACAACACGCCGCGTGTTCCCGGGGAACTATCGTGCTGAATTGTACACTGCATTTAGTGAATAAACTGGAATGGTAGCATCAAGCGATCTGGAGTTATTGAAAACCTAACAACAAGTCGTAAATAATGGAAATTACACACTAAAATCACCATCATTGAGCGTAGCCTAACAGCAAAAGTGCCGTTAGTTCCGTTATGTTCTGACTACAGTACATTTTTATCAAAATCTCAAATCTCATTTGGTGGCACCCGGGGGGCACCAACCTTTAGGGGGGCTTGCCTTCCCATGAAAGATTGCCCTACCTCCACTCCAAACGAGCGATATCTCCACTCCAAACGAGCGATATCTCCACTACTTTGTACCCTGTCTGCGGGGGGGGGGGGGGGGGGGGGGGGGGGGGGGGGGGGGGGGGGG
>JAUOBX010435653.1:0-10455 GCA_032360705.1 Eupentacta quinquesemita
TATGTGGCGCAACTTGTGTCCGCGACATGTGTCCGCGACATGTGTCCGCAGCAAGCTGTGCAACATGTATAACAAGAATGGTTGGTTATACAATTGAGTTGAGAACACATGCAAATTATCCATGCACACATCTCCGTCAAAGATGATGGGCCTCTCCAGTACAATCGTTCTGTGATATTTGAATTTCCACAACCCTTTCGATGCTGCGCCAACAAATCCGTGGCCAAATAACAACACTGAATTGAAGATTGGGGGTTTCACAACTATTGTTGGCAAGGATTTTAAGTCGTGACTATACCAAGTACAATTGTATAGTGATATAATGAAACCGTGAAGTCATCTCTGGGCGTACATGACCACCAATGACACTGTCGAGGTAGCCTATTTTATAACTAGAGGGATAGAACTTGACAGGAATTTATCGAAGTACCACAAACTCATTGGAGTCCGGATTTAAAAGAAAAAATACCCAAGCAAGATGAATGTAGCCTAATCAATTCCTAATAGTCTCAAAGTAATAATCTGAATGCAAGGCTTCTAGCCGCACATCTTTATGGAAGGTCGATAAGGGTAAGAAGACTCACTATTATACTTGCAGGAATCAACTACTTATCGCATACCATTACCAATTATAGGAAACATATGGATTTTAAAGTAACGCTCAGTCATATTTTGTGAAATCCTCGGAAATGAGAGAAATATTTCATTATTTTGTTTTTCGTTCTGTCATCACATTATTCTTTGATATTAACAAACATACAGTCTACAGTATACTCCTGATGAGCACTGTATTGCGGGTTACGCTCTGGCAATTCCTAACCTCGAACGATGGAGAGTTCACATGTTATATTGCTGCGACACTGCAAGGAGTTGGGTATACTTATGTATATTATAATATCGGATGTAATGAGTAGGGAGGCTGGCTGACGCTTTTTTGTGGATACTAAGCACACATGTCCGCCCACAGATGTTGCCTCAAAATTAATGCAAAATTACTGAGTTTTTATATTCAAACGAACATTAGTAAATATATTTACTATATTACTATCACCGAGAACGTGGAGATCATTCTGTGTCTTCAAATGTTTATAATATATTCAATGTGGACAATATTTGCTCCTCAAAAAGTTCAGCTTCTCGTTGAAGAGTTCATGCTCATCTTGTTGGATTCCACCAAGCGGGAAAGTTATGTCACGTCGTGTTACGAAGAACATACGCATCATACCGACAGTGCTTCGTAACCAAAAAGTGTAGACTAAGGTGTATGTCCTGTGCTGCGGAAATTAGGTGCTACCTCAAAAACCGGAATTCCCAAGATTGATTAAATTGGCTTGGTTCTTAGAGTTCACTAGAATCATGAATGCCAGTAATAAGGGAAATTAAAGCTTAACGAAGATGTCGGATGAGCACCCAATATGTAAATGACAGTGCTAAAGTAATTAGTTTCGGCTGTAGGAATGCTCCTGAATATCGAGTAGTAATGTAGTGTGATAAAGACAATATTCAGGCCTGTGCAGGTCATGAACATCCCTCAGTTTGGGCAATACAGAGCTAGATTGGCAGTTATAATTACTATAAGCTTCAACATACACGTCGTCCGTAGCGGGAGAAATTTCCGCAAGCAGCTATGGAGCCGATGATCATATGTACTACCATTTGTGGGGATTTATAAGAATCCCGATTATCATACAGTAGTCAAAACAACCTCAACGACTTTTCATCATGTATAGTACACAATTAATAAATACTGCGCACAATACACGGAGTGAGCAAGCGTTTCATCAGAATGGTTTGCTTAGTCGTACTGTTAGTTTAATGATTAAAAATCATGGCACAACCAACTCGAATTGTTCCGAATCGAGGGCTATGTTCAAATCGAGTTCATTCGTTTCACAACTGGCAATGCATACTAGTATACCTCCCATAACCACCCATCACATCAGCATCTGTTGGATACTCATCTGATTCTCATTTGGATTCACGCCTACAGTGAATTGTTGTGTCCATCGTGCATCTGCACATGAATGTAAACTTCATATGAACTTCTGACGTAAACAGACAGGTGTTTGCCTCAATCTATGCAATTTGAACTGTTTCATTTCCTTTCGAGCCGGGATTTTCCAACCTAACATTCTAACGTGTAACACTCATCTACCCCAAGGGAGATATACTGATTACATTTCTCGGTACCTCTCACCGTATTCTAAATTCAAATTAGCGTTCTGTGAAGACGGTATATAGTGAAGCAGTATGGGGAGCTTGGATGAAATATTGCAGGAAACCGTCAGTGTGGCATTATAGCTTATAGTTGAGTTCACTCTATGAACGTCTTCCTGGGCGATTCAGTAGATATGCCTATACATACCGTGCGCCCATGGCTTTTGCTGGAAAAATCGATTGTTCAGCGTTGGCCAAGTAGTGTACTATGTTTCCTGTCCAATACACTACAGTCTCACGGAATCACTTAGAAGAATAAAATGCCAATATACCTGCTATATGCGAGGCAACGACTGTATGATTGTGTAATTACAAATTCGTCACATTCGTATCATCACGAATATCACAATATGAAACATGCCATAGTACTTTAGTTTACATCGAAATTTGTTGCATCTCAGGCTTTGTGTAATTTGTATGCAGGCTGGAAGGCGATTTGAAATTATTAAAACTCGGATAGGCTTATTAGTATTAAGTCACTGATGGGCCTTTCAGTTTATAAATGATTTGAAGCACGTACCTGTTATAGCTGTATGAAATATTGTACACAACAGTCCTGTCCGAAAACAACAGATAGGACCAACCATGTTGGTCACAGACATATAAACAATCTTGGAAGTTGAATGTTCAACACGAAAGCTACATCGAATTTGTATTGTATGTGTTGGCAGAAGAGTCAAACTCCTGAAACAAATTCCGAGAACAAACGTACAGTGCCCGCGTTGACGTCACCAGATAATCGGCCTACCTAATCTTCTTCATAATGTTGGATTCCCGTCACTAGTTTCCCGAATAATTCCGGTAAACCAGAAAAGGGGAAACGCCAGTGAACTTCGTTTACAGTAACTCCCAGTTTGAAGGGACTGTCCCTATATGCTAGTATAGGCGACGGCATTCCGCCTTCGGCGAAGGTAATCGTTGGCACAGCTGATGGTTCCCAGTTCAAGGGGTCAGCATGTTATCGTGACTACAATCACTGCATGGGTCACGTCATAGACAGGTGTTGTCTGGATCAGAGCTCTACTGTAGCCTCTGGGACTGCTGAAACGTAGTTTCTTTTATTCAGTATACGAATCATTTCCAGCTACATGATAACAAGTTCAACTACGAAGGAAGTCGGGAACTATCAGCAAAAGGGATTCACGCGAGATACAATACAAGAATCAACACTACATGATTGTTTCTATAAATGATGTACCATTCCATTGGACATCGTACGGTATAGTCAGAGAAGTAGTACAGCAAAACAGGTGTCCAAGATTATTCATGTATGTGGTATTAAAAACAGTTCCATTAGTTATCTTACTCCCTATTCATTAACAAAAGTGTCATAGTCAAACAGTGTTGTATCCACAAGAGGGATCACATTTCGAACTTACCCTGAATCAACAGGTGTGACGTACGCAAGATGGACGCAAATATACTGAGTAAAAGCTACATCTATCCAGGTGGGGTCCAGTCTGCAAGTTATCGTGAGTCAAGGGTCACTGACGCACACACAAATACACATACACACTAAATTCCCTTTTACCTTGTCACATTTTCCCTAATGACACACAATGCACAATACGGGACCGTCTCACTGTCTAAATTTCGTCTACAGGCCTGTCAATGTTTAGACTGCAGTTGTTTCCTATATTTATTGAGGACACCATATTTGTTACACGAGTCAGGTTTCATGACTAAGAAACTGGATCGAGGATCTTCAATTCGCATTACTATGTTTCTTCATGTAGGCCTACAGTAGCCTACAGTTGTGCTCATAACTGCCGAATGGTATGTTGAGGAGCGAGCTCAGTTGAAATTTAAACATCGTATCTATTCAGGTTGTGTAAGCAGCGGCGGTTGTTCACGGGTCAATATGGCGATGAATAAGCTCTTATAGTCGCTCGCGCCTTTTTATTCTTCCGTCTGGAGGGGCTGAAATCAATGTTCGTGCAAACACGATGCGGCGTCACATCGAGTAAGCCTGTTCATTTTCTTGATTGGGGAATGTTTTCTGGATCGATGATCACAGTCGTGTTTGTGAGCCGGGATAGCCGGTAGCCACTCCATATCTCCCCTGTCAATAATATTCATCTAATTGTCTCTATTGTATCAATTCCGTGTACATTACAGATTTTGGCGATATTCTACGAACATTTTCTACTACCGCCATTGCCTATAATAGGTAAGAAATGCATGATATAACAACGCGCTGGTGATTCCACCTTGTTGACGTTACTGACCATGCTAGCACACATGATATCACGTCATCTTCAAAATAGGATTCTCTCGAACATGGGAAAGATTTTTGGGACAACAATTCCCTGGGAACGAAACAAGGTCATAAACTGACTACGGTAGATTAATAAATTCGCCAAAAAAGCTGTCAGACGAGTCACTACATCGTGGCGTATTGTAGGACTGAACGGATGCGTGTGGTGTGCATATCTCTGTCGGATAGTCAAACTTGCTAGCCCTACCTGAAATTCCTTCCCGTCGACCCAGCTTCAGGGTGGCGTGGCAATAGGGAAAATCCGGTTTTGACCAGGGGCACGGAGAAATGAACCCAGAAAATCCAGATTCTTCGAAAAAATCGAACACTCAATTGTTTCCTATATATCCCCTCATGTCGCAACGAAGCGAACAATACACGTATATGTCGTCCAGGGGACGAATGGTTGATGTAAACTATGAGAGGTGGTTTCCAAACTCTTCGCAATTTTCCGCCGTTACATTTTCATGGCATACTTTTTTGTCTTCCCTTCAGAACGCCAATTTCATTGTTGCGATGACAATACCGCCCCAAGAAATGGTCCAAAATGGTCATTCTGAGCAGGTAATTACAAGAACCCTATTGTGTTGAGGATTTGCAAGTCCAAATATATATGCTATGGCGTCCCCAGCGAACACAAAACGTTATCATAACATTTTTTAGAGAGCCTCTGAAAATGTTTTCATAACGTTAAATTTGGTGTTATAAAAATGTCATAAAAACATTATTTACAAACAGGTTAACATCATAAAATCACTATAACAATCATAACACATTTTTGATTGATCGCGATGTTTTATTAATATTATACTAATGTTATTTTATTACACCACATTTAACGTTTTGGAAACATTAGACAGAACATTTCATAACGTTTTAAAAATGTACATGATCCCTATGGTTGGGGGCCTTCAGAGGCCAATGCGTTCAAGGAATCAATACATCTTTTGGATTCCTGGATAACAAATTCTTTCTTTCTTGAACTCGGCATGAACCAGTCTTGTGCAAATGCAGATATATTCTATTTGCATACAACGATATTAAAACAATTAAGATAAATAGCAAAAATTGATAATTGCCGCCGTTTCAACTTTTTACATGAGTATGGGAAAAATATGTCGGCGGATTTGAGCTTCGCGATAAATAGGAACGACATCAGAAAACATCATGATTTTCTTTATTGCAGTAATTATACTTTTATCGAGGTTCATCGCAGGCTACATAGAGAATTGACTTTGTTTACTTAACTTCTCAATGAATGAGATCGCATGGTCCTTGTAGATGTGCTAAATCTATCGTGAAGTCATGTTGATATTCTCATTATCCAATTATGGCAAGCAAGACTGGTAGTATATGTTGCACTTCATGCAGAGCACAAGCGTTTCGAGGCTGTGTTGTCATCACCTTCTGACCTGGTTATGACCGTACAGCTGCAACATGATTTTCAGTGCATGTAAGTTGCATTTGACTCTTCCAGAGTTCCTATCCGTCAAATGATCCAGAACGAGTAGCACGACAGCAATGATGGCGTTCGTATTCAGTTAAGCAAAGCCAGCGGTATCATTTGTAGGTCAATGAGGTGATACGAAAACTTCGATAGGCCACCTTTGACGAAAACAATGGACGCGCAAACAGATGGTGACGTCACATTGCCGACTGACTACGGTGGATTATTAATTTCGCATAACCCAAAAACGATTCTCGACAAAGTGATAGTGGAGGTGTTCGTGCAATGTCCATATCCTGTCGGTCAGTCAAACCTGTATACCTCAACGGGAAACCCAGCATTAGAGTTTGTCTCTACACTCTGAATTATCATTGGACCCTGTGATAATATGGTCCCCATATACCGTTCAAGGAGTAATCTACATTGATCAGGCTGGCCCGTTTTATGAGTGAGCCTTGGGTTGGTTGGTACTTTCCCTATAGGTATATTACTTCGACTCCCCGAAACGGTTCATCATAATATTGTCAAACACCAACTCTTGGCACCCATACCGTCATGAGCCCAAACCAGGAGAAGGGGGCTAATTGTGGCTCATTCCTCATCATGTCGGCCGGAAAGTGCGCCGATAGGCCCCGACGAAATTGAAGTTGATTAACATGGAACAAACTAGCCTAGACCTGCCATCACAAAGTATATTTACCGTTTACATGCATGATGATCAGATGATACTACATCATAATATACATCGGTCTGCCGTGCCTAGAATTATTGATCTATATGTCCATTCGTTTTCAACAGTACTGGTATTTATGTATCCGCTGACTTATTATATGCTGGATAATCCAACCCTATGACCTATGACCTATGACCCGTACAATGGCATTCTTCCCCGCCGAATTAGATTTCGTGGCGTTGACCCCCTCGACCCCACTTGATTATCGCCTGTTTTTGTCGTGTAAATAACCTCTGATGCATCAGCGGCCCATGTGATCTAACACAAAATAACACGTACACAACGAAAATCTTCAGTGTCAATTACACGGATTGCCTGATTGTCGCGTAGACACATCCATTATTGTTTAGGTTTAGGTCGATAACAGCCTGGAGAGATTAACTTATGCTATAACTGGGTTGATACATTGGTTTTCCCGGCTTAACATAGATCAGGAATGCCTTAGGAAGGGCCATATTACGATGTTATTACTATAACATCCTTTGTCATGCATCACGTACCGTGTCATCGCAACAACTGCTAGTCACTAACTATATGAACGATTTTCCTTAGAAACTATAGGCCTACATGGTAACTCACAAAGATGTACAATACATCTAACGCTGGATTTGTACAGTTGTTTTCATGGCAACCAAGCATAGGATCGATCACACTTGATACTGTGTCGCAAGCTATTGTAAATTAGTTCCTGTAAGATATCCCTATGATGATATCTACAAACGACTCATCGAAGTAACAAAAATCAGGAAATATTACCATAACTTGTACTACTTAGTTACTCTTTGCCATGTATCTTGTCTGCCTATAGTATATAACACGGTTTTCTACAGATTTGCGCATAACACATACAAAAATCAGTATGGTTGAAATTACCAGTAACTGTCACTGTCTTCGGAAGTTATATATGGTAGTTCACAAAGATGTGGAATCAATCGAACGTTTGACTTGCATAGATATTGTCACTGTAGTAGAGCATAGGATAAATTACACTTTGGGTTGCAGGTTATTCTCGATGAGTTATTTTTAATGGCATAGCCATCATGGTATCCTCCGAACGACTCATCAGTGTACCCTAACACATCAATTTGAGTGCATAGCTCTGTGCTCCGGTAAGCACGTTCTGTTATTACTGCAAATCGCTAAATCCAGTAAGTGAACAGTATGAATTTGTTCCAACTCTCGTACAGGAATCACTCGTAATTATACAGTAGACCAATTCATAGTTATATGTAATGCCTATTACATGAATGTGGTCCAGAAATGCTTATAATGTTCTAATCCAAACTGAGCCCAACCATGTTTGAATATATATTTGTGCTAATTGTGGTATAGTCTGTGTAAAATGGTTAATCTCAGTTGGAACCGGTAAACTATCTTCATCTATGTGAGCAGTGCGTGGGCGTTGTGCCGTACGCCATGTTTTCTCTTCGTTCGTTTTTTTCTCATAAAATACACCCTCAAGAAAAATAAATAGTTTCGCACATAAGTTCAACATACATTACAGCATCCCCAAATGTATGCAACCACTTTAGTTCGCAAATGGATCCTAATAATGATGGAAGATATGTATATTCGGCTCCTAAATATTTTCTATCACTTCAAAACATTCACCTTCAAATTTGTCTGGCAAAATATCAAAATTCGTATGTTGTATTGATTTTGCTATCCGACGGGCTGTTTTCATTAAGTTATAAAATCATCATGCTGGTGATAATGATATGGCAGGTAAGGGCATTATGCCTCAATGCATATTATTTTCATTCAGACAAAAATATTCTCTGATTCCTGAGAAAAAATTATGTCACTTACCAAATGAAGGGAGCTCCATTAGATGTAACTATTACTTGTCCGCAAACACGATCCTTGCTAATATCCAGTTGACGTAAATCCGAGAGCACAAGGTGGGCGATATGAGTATGTTATATGAGCTCATTCCATCGGGAGCAGTTGTGCAAACATCTTTGTCGCCAGTTGTATTTATTATACAACTCGATATGATATCTCCCCAGCTTTCCACATACATATGTGGGTAGCAAAATTGAATTCTTTATTCAACTGTTGACATGACTCAAACATCGGCCTATCCGTGTCACGGTATAGTAATACATGAGCTCACTTCGTTTGGACGATATTGGAACTCTAAACGTGGGGTTCGTAAGTTGATCCTTGCACACTGTATTACTAACCCGTATCACTTGCCGTGGTCTACTGAAGACACGCTGCCTGTTCGGGCTAATGAGCGGATTCCCTGCGAGTTGTTAAATGGTTTCCCGCCGTGATCAATCAAGGAATCAACAGGCGTAACGGGCAGTCGGATGGAAACCAACTATGACCCAAGACAATATCACACCACGGTGATCCCAAGAGAGCTGATTGCTCCATATTAATTGATGAGGGATCCAATCACATGGAAAACAAGTAATAATCGCTGTTGATGTAAGCAGATGGACATATGCTACACAATTCATTTAGGTTGTTAGGTAAATTATGTAGTATTGAGGTACTGAAAAAGAATATGAAAAAAGTGGGACTAACCAAGTTTTTTGTTTATTCAAAGGGAACCTTTCATCCGCCACAGTATCATGTTAGAATATTTATTTCATCTTCATTAGATGGGCCTTCACGGGCCTTCATGGACCTTTATTTCATGAACATAAATCACAAATAGTGAACTGATAATACGGTAGAATTGAGACATTGGGAACATGAAAGACTTTATACAATAATCATCAGTGATGTTATAAACTACGAACGTATGTTACATATTCTCCAATAATAGTATAGGAATTGAGAAGTATTCGTGTATACATAGTGTATACGCAGATAAGTCATGCCTATTCAAGTTTTGGGTACGCAGCTGCTGTTCACATCAATAGCTTGTACATTCAGGCTCAGAAATATATTGCAAAGGGACTCTATATAATTAACTAGTGGTCCAAAAAGATAGAATATATAAGCTTTGGTGACATGGTGGCAGACACAACATAGTCCAATGACACTTATTTTGCCGGTGGTTGTGCATGGTATCTTACGATTCTTCTTACCCTAATATAGTGGATATTTAATGAAAAAAAGTTCACTTTATTGGTTTTATTTTTTTAAAGTGACTATTATCATTAAAGTGCAACATGGATTCAATCACTATCCTCCAATCAAACAAGAACGCAACTATGCGTGGCGATTCCTTGCCTCGTTTTTCGTCTCATATCAGTTGATTGGATTTAGACTCCAAGTCAGTTTTTTTTTTTCCATCGATTAGCCAATGCTTAATGTTGCCCCCAAAATCACAAGGTGGCTATTATTGTGATTATATATTTTCCACTATAACCTTTCCTCCACCATAAACTTTTATTCCACTGCTAGAATATTGTTAGTTCACAGAAACGTGGTCAAGAAAGGTCAGAGATGGTCAGCAGATACAGTTCACCGAATGGATGCAGTACCCCTAATAGTGAAATGACACCTCAACAGTGTTCCCCTATAACAATGGCCCCAATAACAATCACACACGACCGGAAGCCTAGGCAGATGTGAAGACTGGGTTGAACTTGTGGAGAGCGAGTAAGAAGAGGATCGTGTCATATCACACACACAGATTTTGATTTGATATTGACTTATAAGAAACACATCAGTGATATGAAATCTTAACTCAGTACAAAACAAGGGGAAGCATACGTTCGGTAGGCTTGATGCTCGCCACAGTGCCACTATGCTCAGATAGTAAATCATTTCAGGCGCGACATTTGCTTGGTAGGCAATATGACTAACATAGTGTAACTTCAATCAAATAGAGAGGTACCA
>JAUOBX010435764.1:0-10455 GCA_032360705.1 Eupentacta quinquesemita
CCCCCCCCCCACCCCAACCCACTTGGTATGGAAACTGCATATCGCCCAATCGGCACAGGTAACAGGAAGTAAAACAAAGACAATCGAACAGCTATCAATCATTTCCCGAGTAAGGTCATAACAGATACATTCACAGACGCAGTTTTGTCACTGGGCTGCTATAATTATCTGGACCTGTCAGTGGACCGACCGTTCATCACTATGAGCCCTGAACAAATCCTCGAGTGGAGTGCTAGCAACTTGCAGAATTGAGAATGATCGTCATGATCTGGATTGCGACCTGGAACAATCCTCTAACGCCCCTATATTGGCTACCCTGGATTTTGAAGATGAAATGGAAATGCAAATTTCACAGCTACTTTGCACAATGTTTCTGGCCAAAGCACTAAAAGTCACGACGTTCTATTTCATTCTTTGTTGTAATAAAAGTTCCTATATCACGTTTGATAATAATTTATAGCGTTTTCCCTATCACAGCAGGGGGCCATTCTTCAAGCAGTTTTCAACCACACAGTTAAATAGTGTAAATCATGTCTTGTGTAATACATAAATGGGACATTATGCTTTCACCTTGTCAGATGTACACATTTGCATTTCACTTGGTTATTATGCTATCGTTCATGCGATCGCTATGTAACCTGAAAATCAAGTTTATTGTGTTATATAACATACGGTAATAACACAGTAAAAATAATAGTGTGTCTCATTATAGTAGTATCATGTGTCGATTTCTCGTGCCATCCACCAAATTGGAGGCAATAGTTTCAAATTGAACGCCACACTGTCAGTCAAAACGAGAAGTGGCATCCTCTGCACTATATCAAAGATTAAAGGCTTACCAGCTCTCAGAGAATTACCCATCACTTATAAGTATAGCAATTACTCCAGGTGTCGCTCTATTTCGATGTGACACATTATGGCAGCAAATGTCAGCGACAGACGGTGACGCTCAGCGTATATTATCCATCTTCATTCCCTCCTGCTGCTGCAGTGGATGGTTGATTCAGGGAAAAGTGGGTCATCTCGGCTTTAAAGGCCTCATGAAATGTAGCCTTGGATGCAAATCCAGAGAAGTCCAATGTTCACAAAAATGTCTTCAATCGCTGACGTCATCGCCCAGTATAGCGTTCCACACATTTCGCGAGATGTTCTAACCAGACAACCAACTTCGAAGGTAGGTTTCTCCACAACGGTTAACCCAATTTTTACGGGAAAGTTACCGGTGAGTAGCTGAGAAATTACTCTATAATTTATTAAAAATAAGAAGCTCCATTTCATGAGGCCTTCAAGACATGTTGGTATTTTGCCTAGAAAACATTGTTTATCAAGACCTGTGATTGCCAACAATTGCCAATTCAGTATGTACTGTGTACAAAATTGCGGTTTCGACTGTCTGTTTATCTAGCCACACTTTACACTCTTAGCTATAAGGTTTTCTATGTGATCTGACATATATTGTGGGGATTTCATACGGTATGTCGTTATCGGGTGGAATCTCTCAACATCCCGCCATCATCGGGTCCCTCCATTGGTGCGTATGTGCCACGGGATAACTGTCAAAATCAGTGAACACATTATGGCGTAAAAAACATGTATATACTGTAGAAACTATTGGTTCGTCGCGGGGAACGAATGAACGGAGGGAGATTTTAAATTGAAAGATTCAGCGTGAGCGACCTATTTCGGGAAATGCCATACCAATACAAACTTAATTTCACAGGGTTTTAAGAGGAAATATGTCTTCCTCGGAACGCATGCGGGCACCATAATACAGTGAACTTTTAGGCGACAATTGTAACACAAAGACAATTGAAGAGCTATCCTTAATGTATCGAGTAAAGTCATAACAAATAGTTCCACGAGTGCAGTTTTGTCACTGGGCTGTTATAATTATCTCGACCTGTCAGTTGACCGACATTTCATCACTGAACAAATCCTCGAGTAAAGTGCAAGCAACTTGCAGAATTGAGAATGATCGTCATGACCTGGATTGCGCCTTGAGAAATTCCTCTTACGCCCATATCGGCTGCCCTAGATTTTAAAGAAGAAATGCAAATGCAAATTTTACAGCTACTTTGCACAATGTTTCTGGCCAAAGCACTTAAAGTCACGACTTTCTATTTCATCCTTTGTTGTAATAAAAGGTTCCATGTCACGTTTGCTGAGAATTAACATCGTTTTCCCTATTGCAGCAATGGCCCATTCCTCAAGTAGTTTTCAACCACATCCGTTGAATAGTGTAATTATGTCTTGTGCAATACATCGATTGGAACATTATGCTTTCTCCCTGTCAGATGTACACATTTGTATTTCACTTGGTTATTATACCTGATAATTTAGTTGCCTTGTATAATACAATAACACAGTGAAAATCATATTGTGTTTTATGACAGTAGTAACATGTGTTGTTTTTCCTTGATTTATCAAGCCACCCACCAAACAAGGTAAGTGATTTCATTGAAGGCAATACTTTCAGTTCTAACCCTACGTTGTCTGTTAAAACGAGTCGTAACATCCTCTGCAATCTATCAACGATCGAAGGCTTACTAGCTCTCAAATAATTACCCATTACTTACAAGTAACAGTATAGCGATTACTCCAGGTGTCGCTCATTCTTGATGTGTCACATTATGGCAGCAAATGCCAGCGGCGTAGCGACAGACGGCGACGCCCAGCGATGTTATCTATGTTCATCCTCCTAATGCTGCTGGATCGCTGATTCAGGATTAAGTAGGCCATCTCGACTTCCAGTCATGACGATATTTTGCCAAGAAAACAGACCTGTAATTGTCAATCCCTATGAACGTACTGTGCACGAAACTGTGCGTTTCGACAGTTTTCATATCTGAACATACGCTTCTAACCATTAGGCTTACTACGTATTATGACATATATTTGACATACAGGAGTTTCGTACGGAATGCCGTTATCGGGTAGAATCTCTCAGCATCCCGCTATGTGATCGGGTTTCCCCCATTGGAATGTACCACGTTACATGTGGTGAAAATAGTGAACACAATATGGCGCCAATCAGGTATATCTTGTAGAGAAGTAGCCTATTCATTTCTTGTATTGATCTCGCGGAAAACGAAGGAACGGAGGGGGCTCGGAGGTAACATGAACGACCTATTTCGTGAAAGGCCGTAAAGAACAAACTCTATTTCACCGAGGTGCAAGAATAAATATGTCTTTCGCGGAACGCAGACACCGTCATATACAGTGGCATTTTAGGTGACATTCGAAAGAGAACCAATATGTCATATTTGAACAATGGCGTCTCCGCCACCGCCGTCATCAGGAACTTCGGGAATCGGTGCATCAACTCCCTGGAGCTACGTCTGATTGATCCGCATAGTGACAAACATGTCTGCTCCAGAGGAAAATCGGATGGGTTCAAACATGGGCATTGCTACATGACTGGTACCCTCAATCGGTTTCATGCGGACTTATCGAAGATTGTCTGATTTTTAGGGAACTTTGTGCGGTCTATAGTTGGTCACGGGAATTATGGCAGACATTTCGTCTCTTTTTTCGCGTAGTGTCGAATACGCGAAAAATTGATTTCGATGAATCGTGTTAGCGCGTGCTCCTCATATTAACCGAGGGCGCGAATCTTGCCATCTTTGTTCACCGGCTTGGGTACATACGATTCGACGACTCATGAGCTTAGGCCTGGGCGCTAATGAGATACCCGCTAATTGACAAATGTTGAAAGCTTCAAATATTTATGTCATTCATTTTAACCTACAGGGAGTTCGTTCTGAGTGAATTGTTATATATTTGACTTTATACATCAGACTTAACAGATTTGTCACTGAATTTTAATTATAGTGATAGGATTGGTGCATCCAGTCATTTAGAGGTTGAATGTGATGGGGGGTCATTTTTGGTCAAAAATGGAAAAATTTCGAAACTTTTATAAAATCCTTGTGATCAAGCAAAGTCCAGCCTGACTGGACCGATGAAGCTGAAATTTTGTGTGTGGGTACCTGACGATGTGTACAGGAACGCTATTTATTTTTGTCCCGATGGGGGGCCATTTTTGGTCAAAAATTGGGAAATTTTGAAATTTTGATAAAATCCTTGTGATCAAGCAAAGTCCAGCCTGACTGGACCGATCAAACCGACATTTGGTGTGTGGGTTCCTGACGATGTGTACAGGAACGCTATTTATTGTTGTACGGATGGGGGGTCATTTCTGGTCGAATGTGGGGAAATTGCCAAATGTTGATAAAATCTTTGTGATCAAGCAAAGTTCAACCTAGTTGACTGGACCGATCAAGCTGAAATTTGGTGTGTTGGTTTCTGACGATGCATACAGGAGCACTATCCATTTATGTAGCGATGAGAGGTCGTTTTTGGTCGAAAATGTGGAAATTGTGAAATTTTGATAAAATCCTTACAGTACTGTGTTCGAGCAAAGTTCAGCCTGACTGGACCGATCAAGCTGGAAAAAGTCAAAACCTCCTGAATAAATCAGTGGGTAGATTGACCCTGACCAATTAGGCCGAAATTGAACAAGCTCTCTCATGAAATAAAATCATTATCGTAATCAAGAAAATATATCAATTATTCTCATAATCCACAATGAATCTCTATAAGCCTCTATTGGTTTTCTGGTTATGATATGGTATATGTAGTGAAGAAAAGAATGGAAAAAAATGTTAAAGAAGAATGAAAATGATAATAATTGGAGATAAGTCAGTTAATATATAGAATAGGCCTAATGTATAAATATATACAGAAATCTGGTTGACCTGATTTTTTTGACCAGCAGACATTCTTCTAGTTCTAGTCACCGAACAGGCTTCTTGAACTTCCAACCCCAGAGTGAGTTTTGACCCCATTAGGATTCTATTGTGCGATACCGTAACTCTGATTGTTCATACCAATGTCCCCTGTGACCATTTTACAATTATCACAGTGGCAACGATTTGTGCATTGACGAAACGCTACAAATATATTTTAACACCGTTGTAATTACAGATAATCGATATCCCCGTTGCATTAATACGCCTTTCAAAGCAGATGTGCAATTAAATTATCACACGGACTGTCGTTTGTGTTCCCTGATTAGGACAATTATTGCTGCTGAGAGCCAACTTTTCCCAAAGTAAATATTCAAATATCAGGCTATGCTATTCTGATAGCAATTCGAAGAAATGTGTAATCTGGCACAAGTAGGTCAGAATCCGTTTCCCCCTGGAATCGACATCGCTGGCCCCTCTGGCCAAACCCATCTTCTTTCCACTGGTATCAAGGTCAACAAGGGTTTCGCGTCCCGTGCTTCCAGCCGGAGCGTTCCAGTGTTATGAATAAAAGTACGGACGAGCTCTTCCCCATCATGGATGCGTCAAACAATTATTGACATAACTGCTGCCAAATAAAGCGAACAAGTTGTTCATAATCGTCGACGAGAAAGATCCCAAGAAAAAACTACATGTTTTGTAGAATATAGGCGATATCCGCGACTACCTACATGCAGCAAATTAGTAATGAGAGAATTGAATCAGCAAAAGGCAAAAGTTGAACGGCCGGCGACGGAATAGGAGGGAAGAGAGAAAGAGAGCTAAGAGTTTCGCCCGCCACCACCCCAAGTCTCTATTGGCTGCCGTTGCCGCGGATGTAAGAATCCATTCGCCTATAGGAAGTTATTAAATCCTTTCTGCTTAGTTCGCCCGCGTTAGGCACTCACACTGCCTCGGGACGCCATGGGGGACTAAACTTAGTGCATGAGCATCGCAGCGCGCTAGCTAGAGTTGTTGCGACAAGCTACATAACCGACAACGGGCATATCACGGAACGAAACGTTATAGGCCTGATATATAATTCCGCCAACGCGATATTTTGTAGGTATTATGGATGAAACGAATTATGTTTTCCTCCCTCAGCAGTCAACTTTTTCGACCGCGGATAATTCAATCTGCGTAGCTATACCTGCATGAGCGAGGTAATGGGAGCCTGCATGTCAGGTATTATCGCGGCTAATGGACGAAATATACCGGGTAATTCTATTGACTTGCTTGAAATATGGAGAGGAGGTTGCTGTATAGTGTTTCTCGGACAGTTACGCGAGGATGGATAACTGAAATCGACGACGATTTTTTCTGTTTTTCACGAATGGCATATGGTTGGATTGGTATTCACTGATTAGCTACCTTATGAAAGATATATTGGGAAACTGCCACATCTAGAATATTAGTGGTAGGAAAGTATTGACCTCACATAAAATGAATATGGAACATAATTCGTAGTGTTTTTATTTATTTTTTATCCACTTTCAATGATATGTACCAATATTTACCGATTGACCAATCATATGTATATCGATTTACCAACTATATGTATCCTATACCGTTAATTACTTGACACCACTCATATACCTTTCTCGTCATTGCGAACCCATACATCATTCATGCAAAAAACAATTGGCCTGTTGTCTAACAATTCCATAAGAAGCATTCATGGGGCCCCTACATATACTTCGCTTATTTCGTTGATTCGCCACCTGATTTGTACTGTGTAGTGTTTTGTTTTCATGTTTTGTCCCATGCGCATCGAGATGTTCATCACATTTTTTGCGCTATATAAGAACTGTATTATTATTAGTAGTAGTAGTAGCGTACACCTCAAAGATACACCTAATGTCCGAATTGAGTTACTCCCAACTAACCCCGAGTCTGCTGAAAACAATTATAGGAGGTGATTAAGTTCCGTGGGTAAACCATTATAGAAGTAATATTGACTTTGACTTGATATTTGTAGATGAGGAATCGGATTCAGGGTACAATTTTTACTGTCTGCATGCAAACATCACGTGGGGTTTGAATATGGCTAGCAAACACAACCCTTGTAAATTAGGTTCCATTGCAGAATGAATCAAGGAGACATATTTGTTACATCGATCATATCTATTTTTACAATGGTTCATTACAAAATGTTGACTTCAAGTGATGAACAGTCCATGCTACTAGTATCAATTGCTTCCGCAATCACTGATTAAAGAAATACGGATTCTGTGACGCTAGAAGATAATCCATGGTTATGCGGGTATGGGGCTAATCAGCTGATAATGATGAGTACGGGGCTACTATCTTCAAATTTGACAAAGTGAGATAAATGAATGTATTTGCACATGCAGTTCATGTGTGGTTACTAGTCCATCAAAAATTAGGAAAGTGACCGAGAAAGCATTGAGCGCTAATCAAAGTATAATAATAATGATAATATGACCAATTATATAGCGCCTACTCTATTGTCATCTCTAGGCGCATTACAACAAGTAGCGATAATAAACAAAAGCAGAATAATTTGAGAAGAGCAGCTAACATAGAATTAGGAGTTACTAAAAATGGGTCTTGATAGCAGTTCAAAAGTAGGTCACTTCCTAGAGAATTACTACCATGATAATACAGACGAAAATAGCATAACAACTGAAACTGAAACACAATAGTAGCTTGTAATACTACTAACTATGACTACTTATTGTTATTCAGATCGTTATCTAAAAGATTATAACCCAGTAATACACGACTGTCTACGATCTTCAGAGGATATTTTTGGAATCACGTAGGTGCAAATAGAACAAGAAGATGTAATCATCACGTCGATCGAATATTTTACAATGGATTACAACAAATTGATGACTCTGCATTCGATCTGTTGATGGCAGCCCACGTACACTGGAGCTCCCTCAATCACTTCTATAATCCCTGATGAAAACAAAAGCTCTTCAGAGATACAAAGGCAACAATTAAATCTCATCGACCAGACAAGATTATTTTGAGATATGTACCTATCTTCACTGACATCAGTCATAGTTTATTGTTGTTTGGATATTTTGTCTAGGTCATTGATTGTATGTAACTACCTTGCTGGGAAAAATAAAGTCTCAATTCAAGGACATCAACATCAACAAATTTGAGGAAGCAATAAACCTAGCGCAAGATCGCGATGCGTGGAGGAAAATAATCGCTGAGCATGTCGGATAGACGAGTCTCAACCTACTACTACTACTACTACTATGGTCGTCTCCTTTTTAGCACGCGCATTTTACGATAGCCCCCATGGCGCGTACTGGTATTTTACTCTGCGTCGGAGTTGAACACGCCCTATCGCGTCGTTATTCCGTAGGCTGTTACGTCATAATTTGACGATGGTCTCTTTATGTTTTTCCTAGATGCAGGCTTATCAGTTCATCTTGCATTGCAAACCGAACACTTCGTACTTGCTTAACTAAGCGATTACTGCGATTACTATCAATATCTATTCATCAGAGTTTCATTCAATTAATTCGGTATTTCTGGTAAGTTGCCTATAATTTATTTTACCAATGCGTAGAAGACTTAGCTTTAGTTGTAGCCTGTAGGCATATTTATCTACCAATGCTCAGTAAAGTGGGGGATTTCTCAGAGGAGTTTCAGCACTTGTCAAACCCTGCATAGCCTGATGTATGATGATCGTGTACACGGGATACGGTTAGGCTATACCTAATTGCTGGTACCCAATGTGAAGAAGTATAGGGTCGGCCTAGGTCTAAATATTCAAAACGCAGACGTCAACATGCCATTAGCTTGTCCCTCCGTTTTTCAAGTCACTCACAGTCTCAGTGTTCAGGGCCCATCGTAAGACAGCATCTATTCTGAGTCTTCGGTATGACTCGACTTGGCAACAAACCCCGGCCTCCCAGGGGGAGGGGGAGTCTAGGCTAGTTAGTGGGTTAGCCTAGTAGGTTACCGGAAGGTGTGGGTTAGTGGAACCAAGAAAAGGTTTCCTCTTGTGTGTGTGTGTGTACGCATAGAGTATACTGTGAAAACGGTGTTTAGAAATCTGGTCAAGAAATGTGTTTAGCAACAATGTGTTTTGCATTTGGATTGGAGGTGTTTAGCAATTAAACACCAATGTTTTGCCATCGGACATATAGTATTTAACATATGAACGTGTTTAGAAAAGTGTTTAAACTCTGAACGCCTTTCTCACAGTGATAGGTAATTGATAGCCACTCGTTTTTTATTCCTTGATGAAGTCTAAGGAATCTATGCAGTCATGACAGTATGTGTGTGTGTAGGCTATGTGTGTGTGTGTGTGTGTGTGTGTGTGACGCCTGGCTTGTTAACACAATAACTCGACCCCACCTGGATGGATCAAGCTCATACTTGGTATGTGTGTTCCCCACGAGGAGTACATGATCCCTTTTGTTTTGGGGTCAGGTCAGAGGTCAATAGAGGTCGAAGTCTGAAAATCTTGTTAATAGCATAAGTCCACAAGTCTCGTTATTTCCTCACATGTTAAGGGGTTGAGTTGGAATAGTGTTTCTCAAATATGATTATTATGATATATACTACCGGATTAAATAAGGGAAAGATGCGCTAATTTGCCAAATTTTGGGCAAGTTCCTGTTGCCCCTGTAAGTATGTTTTTAGGTTTTAAAAGTCTCTGTGCAATTCACAGCGCCTCTAATGTATAAAAAAATTCGAACTTTACGAAAAATATGTTCAATGCGAAAAGGTATATAAAAAATTATCATATTGTCGGTAACTATTGATATCTTTCTTGGCTAGACATATTCCTCCAGACCTGATACACAGACAGACGAAGAAGGGTGAAGGCATTCTGACCCGAGGCAAGTGAGTGATCAGGGACTATAAATGGTGAATACTGGGGCTTTCATCGATGGATGAAGGATTTGTCGAGTATATTCCTCGCCCATATCGATTTGTCGATACTAATGAAAAGATTGCTCTTGGTGTTCGACCCAAATGTTTGCGGAATATTTGTCCGTGACAATTTCACAGATATTTGAACGTTGCGTAGAATGCGAATTGCTAAGGTTGGTCAACGTTGCCGTCATGCGAATTAATTGAATTTCACAAAGGTTTTCCCATTTTGGTTTTTCTGCAGTGATGTTACTATCTCGTGTACTTGATATACAAGCCAATTATCTTTTAGCACTAATCATTGATAACAGGTCAGCTAGGATGCTGCGCTGTGAGGAATGCTAGTGAGTATTGGAAAATACAAAAATATCATGAGCAGTAAACACTGATAACAGGTTAGTCAGGATGCTGCACTATAGCGAATGCTGGTGAGAGGATACTGATGAATACAAAGATATCGTGAGCAGTACTCACTAATAACATGCTAGTTAGGATGCTGCGCTATGATGAATGCTGGTGAATACTGATAAATACAAAAATATAATGAGCAGTAATCACTGATAACAGGTTAGTCAGGATGCTGCGCTATAACGAATGCTTGTGAATGAATACTAATAAATACAAGAATACCATAAGCCGTAATCACTGACAACAGGTTAGCTAGGATGCTGCGCTATAATGAATGCTAGTGAATACTGATAAATACAAAAATATAATGAGCAGTAATCACTGATAACAGATTAGTTAGGATGCTGCGCCATAACTAATGTTAGTGAGTGAATACTAATAAATACAAAAA
>JAUOBX010435875.1:0-10455 GCA_032360705.1 Eupentacta quinquesemita
ATTTGTCACGCGCGTCACGCTTAGATTTCCGTCCATATCACGCCCAAAGCTTGTGGTATGAATATTTTTTCTCTATGGCCATAAGCATTGAGGCATACCTCAACTGACTCCATGAATGAATTTCCACAGGTAATTTCCTAATTCGTTTAAATTAATGATATCGAATAGAGACAAATTTGAGTAAAAATGTCACGCGAGTCACTACGGAATTGACCAAATGCGTAATCATACTTATTTTGCTTTTGGGAAAGTTATAGTATTTTATCTAATAAATATCACGTTCATGGACTGAACATCTGTAAATTTCATGAAATTGATAACATTTCATAAAATAGTAAAATAGTTTATATGTGTTAAATACTGTATATATCGATTGCTTTCCATCGTAAGAGTTGAAAACTGGTTTGGGTACTATATCATTAGAGTTATTCAATTGGTGAAATTGTTGTATTCCAGCGGGTATCGTCCCATTAAAGTTCCATCGTCGTCTGGAATTGGAATGATGAGTGAAAACCAATTCAATCGTAATATCTCATTCAATGCATCCTGTGTAATGGGTTAAACAAGAAAAAAATGATATAAAGGATTTTTTCTCAAGGATACCAGTCACCCATGCAATTAATAAATATCAGGGATCAATGACAGACCCATGTTAACACTACATCCATATTCATTTTCCGCAATTTTAGATCCATTGCGTGATTCAATTGGGCTATATACACTTGCCCTAAAAAGTTGTCAACTGTTCATCGTATGATCTAATTGGACGTTGTAAAGACGCGACATGTAAAGTACGTTGACCCTAGCACTCTCTGGCTGATTTGCAACCGTCATGACAGGATATTTAATATTGACTTTAGCGTGAGTGAGAAAATTATTAGTTATTATCCTAGTACTCGGATAGGTAAAAACCGTCGTAACATTTCAGGCAATATTGGAGAACTGATACTTTCAAAACACATGTAGTAAAAATTGACCACCAAATACTTCAGTTAAATCCCGAACAATCAATAATTCAATTATTGTAACTGGACTACAGTCAATTCGTACCAAATACTATATATAACGTATTCACTTCGGACTGAATCAAAGATGCAGTTATCAGTGGCCATGATTTAACTTATGTCTTTAGTTCCGTGCACTATCAAGCAATTTGTCAGAGACTATTCACTATTCGGATTTCAATAAGGTTGACGGTTGTAGGTCATTTACTACTAAGATGAGTATCTGTGTCAGTCGGCACAGCACATGTTTAGTGTACAATTGTCGATCTCCACGGCATAGCCTGGTCGTGACGAGGTATATACGGTAACCTAAATTAGTCTGTTTGTACTGACGAATACGCTGCTCTGCATTAACTCCCATACAAGCAACAAACTAGCGCTGAAGTAGCATGGGTCTCCATGCAACGTTTACCATCACATCACGGATGTGTGAAGTGAAAACAGTAGTCGGTTTTCTGGTTATACTCACATACACATCTGTAATTACGGAATCAGTGTATCTCCAGGATCTTGAAAATACATAGCGCTGGTTCGTTGATTTTCATGGATCTTTGAGTCCACTGAGCGACTGTCGGTTATGACGTAAAAAAGCTTTCCCCGTGTCAGGTTGGGGTAGGTATATAAGCAGTGTGCATCCAAACAACTTTCGGAATAGGGAACGAATGGAAGAAAATATTATGAAGAAAAGTACCGACATCAGCTGCATTTCTGACAGCACAAGGATCCAAAACAAACGCTGACACCAGCGGACGAGAACCCACAATGGGGCAGTTACCGGTGTCGAAATCAACACGATGTCGGTGTGCACAACCCAGAGCTGCCAGTTGTACTACTTTTACATGAAAGGAACGAAAAAGTGATGCCGTCCGCCTATTGTCATGACAGCATTATATAAACCTCAAACGGCAAGTGTTTTTTTACTATTTCTTGCAGGGAATTGTCTCCTGCTGTCAGTTTATATTCATAACTCTATTTGTCTTTTTACTATTCCAAACACCTGCTTTATAGGGCGTGTTAGTTGCCCTTCAGCCGACACTTCACCCAGAAACTGCTTCAACTGAGTTATTCTTAGTGTGTATATTGTATTATTAAACTATATAACTGTTAAAAGAAATTATGTCATTGTTGACACCTCTGTGATGGAATTACTAAACAAAACTGGACAGTCCTAAATAAATACCGGTATCTGTCAGTTAGTCAGAACCTGTCACTCACAGCATCAGGAACGATTCGAATCGATTTTCTTTATCAACGAATAAAAAGCAGGGCACTTATCGCCATTTGAACCCGGCGATGTCTGTGGGCAGGCTGAATTATTGATCTCCATATTAAAGTCGATAGGAAAGACAGAGAACCTGATGTGTGTGTGACACGAGTTTCTGGGGCGACATCGTCAAATGATGAAGAGTTGAACGACGACCTGAATAACTACGACGAAGGGCATTGGAGGGACAGTTCAACTTCTTAACAAGGTTACAATCAGCAGCAAGAAACAGAACAGTCAACTGCAACATGGCCAATACGTCGATTTATGAAACCAAGTAGATGCGTAAAAAACTTTTTGAGAATAAATCTCACCGAGTTTGCTCTGACTCGGCGCTTGTACTACTACAACAATTACTATCCACCTGGAATGGATACAAATTCAAACATAAATGCAGATTAGTTATATATTATAGTCGGAAAACCTTTTTGATAATACATTCTATCAAGTTTGGCCTGATACGACACTGTTACAGCCACATTGACTATCCACCCCAAATGAGAGCAGATGTCATATATAATTATGACAGATCTATCGCAATAAAAGGTTGACACCCGTGGGAACGCGAATTTATCAATAACATCCATGCGTGAATAATCCAATACGATTATCGACAATCGTATTCTTTCACATAGAACATTCGCGTATAATCCAATCAGGGAATAGACCACAGTGACGCTATTGCACTTTCACCCTGACGCGATGTCACAGTGCAAATGGCTCATCCGAATTATGAGGGATGATCAATTTGCACTTTTACTTGGGGATTGATACGGTATCTGATCATTGACACATGGTTCACTAAGTATGGCTTATTCGCTGTAAGTTGTATTCGCTAGTGAGTCAATGCACACTGGCTACGGTT
Source organism: Eupentacta quinquesemita (assembly GCA_032360705.1). NCBI lineage: Eukaryota > Metazoa > Echinodermata > Holothuroidea > Dendrochirotida > Sclerodactylidae > Eupentacta > Eupentacta quinquesemita. The sequence continues at coordinate 3,134 of JAUOBX010435875.1, forward strand.
TTTCATTGTTAGTTATCGGTACGTTATCAGGCTAGTCAATCTATAACAATTCCGGGCGCGACCCACCACAAATTGCCACGGATTTCTTCCAATCTTTGGTATCAGAAAAGTCTATAGAATATCATATAGGGAGTCTGGAAAGTGACTTGTTTGCCGTAGTCCACACTTTCACATCACGGGTGCATGCGTCCAAGAAACGAAGTTGATCAATATCTGTCGAGTCAAACGTGATGTACAGTTGGGTATCATCACGCCATACAGACACTCCCAAATAAATCTTCCTTGCTCTAAATAGTTACGGGCAATCTTAGGTTTGATACGTATGAGATGTTATCATTACAATCAAACTTGGAATCAAACTGTTTGTTACCAAGGACTAATTCCAATTAGGTGAAGAACGCTACAGCTGTAGACTATTTATGTTCATATTTTTCCTTCGAAAAAGTACCAAAATTGATGTAGAGAGGTACAAATGTGTGTATTGACATACAACGACGTATTCGTATTAAATACCGATCTGTCCAATTGCTACGGTATTTAAACACCCTTCTCCGAATCGACCGACCGATCACTCGCAAATCAAGTCAGAATGAGCCTTTTTCCGTAATTTGCATTCGTTTGCGTCTGTTATCGATTTCAGTTGGTATTTCAGTAGCTGTGTGACAGACAAATTGCTTCGGCTCATCGATTGTGCGATCACTACCAGTGACGGTTTAGGGTTACGTACCGCACTCCCCTATGCCATTCATTCTATATGCTCTTTATATGCGGTATCATTTTTGTTGTGGTGTTGGTATAATGACGATGAAACCAACAAGTTTGAGTGATTCGTCGGCAGACTTTTGATTCCTTGATTTCATACCAAATCAAAATAATAGGTTTATTGAGGTTCCATGAGGAACATACCTACCAGACACGCGTTCATCCATCCCCTGGTGGCCTTCGATAACCTCAAATCAATATGCTTCACATAACCATTTTGGAGAACCCATAAACCGAGTGTGAGCTTCATCCATCTAGAGGTGAGGTTGAGATATTGTGTTTACAGGCAGCAATCGCGAAAATGACATATAAAGTGAGATAGCTGGAATGCAGTGTAAACATTAGAGTAGAGGATTAGTTATTCCCCTAATTTCATAGACGTTTCAGTATCAGAGACACAGTCTCATTACTATCAATAACACTACCTGTCGTCATTCATCAGTCCATAACCAATTACCCATGAATATTTTCCTTCAGGGTAACACGTTCTCATGGCACGCATACATGGGGGAGAGGATTACATTGGTTATTTTCATAGTAAAGTGACACGACCACTACGTTTGCCCTTGATACCATTTCCAGGCTATTTGTGCACATGTATGACTGCATCATACAAAGAGTAGCTGTTCCGTTAGCTGATATTATGATTGCGTTGCTTCGTTGTTTGTAATATATTCCAGAACGTGTAAATACGAGCTGACAATACGTATCATGAGACCAAACTAGTTATTGGAGTGGAAATAAATCGACGTAAGGGGCAAAAACCTCTCCTAATTAAGGAGTGAGTCCCTATCCACAAAAATGTTTGATATTTATTAGGATACAGCGTGAAGGGCTACTGTGAGAAATAAAATAATAAGCCGAGTATAGTGTCCTTCGCATGTTAGCAAACTAATGGGCTTTCTAGTATCTGGGCTGACAAATTTGAATCTACAATGATAAAAAGGGTGGGCTTCTTGTCTCACTGTCACCATATTTAGTTTTTAGTATGTATATGTCGGGGCGAATCAAAATAATAAGTAGTTTCAAATAAAATGGCAACGATTGCTGATTCGCCAGATGAAGATTACATTAGATGGAAGATGGAGATAGTGATCAAATCTTTCGGGCTGACGGCTTAAATAACAGACGGTGCGCACTTGAAGACAATATTTTTCCATATTCGCTAGAAGTAGTCCTAATCTCTAGATTTGATTGCTACTCAAAATATAAAACAGCTAAAAAAGTAATACGGATAAGACAGTACACGAAGACGCATGCATTATTGGCCTTTTAGTTACCCTTCAGCCGACACTTTACCTTTTGATTGGTCGATCGTTCGACTGAGTTGCTCTAAGTGTGTACATTGTATTATCAAACGATGTAAAAGTTGATGAGAATTCTGTCATTATTGACACATTTGTGACGGAATTACTCAACAAACCTGGACAGTCCGAACTGAATACCAGTCTCAGTCAGTTAGTCAGAACTTGTCACTCCAAATACACCAAGAATAATAATTCGAATTGATTTTCCTCATCAAACGAATACAAAGCAGGGCACTTATCGCCATCTAAACCCGGTGACGTCTGTTGGCAAGCTGAATTATTGATTTCCATATTTAAATCGATAAGAGAGACAGTGAACGAAATGTGTGTGTGTGTGACACGAGTTTCTGGGGCGACAGCGTCAAATGAAGAAAAGTTTAACAATGACCTAAATACTACGACAGAGGGCATTGGCGGGTCAGTTTTACTGCTTTACTGTGTTACAATCAGCAGCAAGAGACAAAACAGTCAACTGACACTGAAACGAGGCCAAAACGTTGATTCATGGAACCCAGTAGATGCACAAAAACCCATTCTGAGATCAAGGTTTGCTCTGACACGACGCTTGTACTACCTACTACAAGTACTTACTATCCACAACAAATGAATGCAAGTTTATGCACAAATGCAAATCAATATAGTGGGGAAACATCCCTGATAATACTTTCTTTCACGTTCAGACTGATACAAAACTTTCACAATCAACATTGAAGCAAATGAAAGCAAATGTCATATACAATTATGACAGATCCATCGCAATAACACATTTGACACCCGTGGGAACGTAAATCTATTGATAACATCTATTCCTGATTAATCCAAGACGATTCCCGACAATCGTATTATTTTGAATCAAATACTCGTATATAATGTAATCAGGAAACAGACCACAGTGACGCTATTACTCTCTCACCCTGATGCCGATGCAATGCCACAGTGCATTAATCTCATCTGGATTATAGGAGATAATCAATAGGCTCCTTCACTAAGCTCGGGGATTTATATGGTATTCAATAATTGGCACATGGATCAATAAGTATGGATCATTCCCTGGAAATTGTTTTCTCTAGTGACTCCATTTCAGGGATGAATAATAATAATTTGTTAGTGTTTCAGTTGTGATCATTACAATACAATAATATTGTTTGTTCTTCACGGCAATTTACCGGATGAATAAGTAAATCGAGCTAATGACAAACATGCTGACAAGAATAACAACGCATAAGAATATGTTCCTCCGCGCTTTCAGATGAATCTACCACACGATATTCCAACGCTTCCAACCGATCCTAAGAAATAAATATGATCGATCAAAATGCTTTTCCAACTCGAGGAGCCTCTCCACTGAACACCATACAGACACTCCTGAAGATGTACGAACCCCGCTTCGAATAGTTACGGGCAATCTTAGGTTTGATACGTATGAGATGTTATCAATACAATCACACTCGAGAATAAACTGTTCGTAACGCAGGATTCATTCCAATGAGGTTGAGAACGCTTTTGTTGGATATTTTTCTCGTTTAAGTTTAATATGATGATAAATGTTAGAACTGATAAAACCTGGAAATGTCATTGTCTGAGTGTTACGGTTTTTAAACACACCTCCCAGGACTGACCCATTCGCTTTCAATTTGATCAATCAGTAAGCACCTTTAGTCGTAATTTGCATGCGTTTACGGCAAGCCAAATGTGCAATAATCCGATAAACACTGTTTTTTGCCGATAAACATTGTTTATCGGCCGATAAACAGTGTCTTTCGAAAAACAGTGTTTATCGGTCGATGAACAGTGTTTTTCGAAAAACTGTGTTTATCAACCGAAAAACAGGGTTTATCGGTCGATAAACAGTGTTTTTCGAAAAACTGTGTTTATCAACCGAAAAACAGGGTTTATCAAATCGAAAATCTCTGTTCAACGAGAAACTCTGTTTAACGGTCGATAAGCAGAGTTTCAGGCGATAGACAGTGTTTATCGACCGATAAACACTGTTTTTCGGCTAAAAAACGTGTTTATCGAATTATTGCACATTCGGCTTGCCATAGGAGGCTCAATCTGGGGCAACTGCACTAAGGAGACCGAACTGGGTTCTTTCATGTACCAGTTCCTGAGGAATGACCCGCTCTATTAATTGGGGACTTTCCCCAACTTGAACTCTGCTGCAGGTGGAAACATTCACGAATTTTACAGTGCAAGTGTAATGCACAATTCATATAAGCCTGTTCACAGTTGCATTCAACGCCGTATGCTAATGATCTGTGTCGACGGTCAGTCGGGGGCGAGCGGAGACCGGACTGCTCGAACAGTGTACAAAGTAATGGAGATATCGCTCGTTTGGAGGTAGGGCAATCTTTCGAAACTCATTCGGAGAAAACTATGAATCCTTCCACCACAAAATTCCACTGACATTTCCCCCACACTTGAGGATAATACCATACTCGAAGATTGGGTGGAATTACATAATTTCCAACTAGTTAGGGCAGTTCAAAAATATCCCGTAACGATAAGTAAATCTCTGAAATTTCGTCTTATCCCGAACTTTTCATTAGGTCAAGCCGCAGTGAGCATGCGCATGGATAACCGTGAACTAGCTTGAATTGCGACTGATAGGCTGGTGAATTATAATCCCAAAGCGGTTGCCTAGAAGCTCCAATAAAGTAGATGTGGATAATACGACAGGGATGACCTTTGTGATACAAGCGGTTGCCTTGAATACAGAAACCCTATGGTCAGAAGCTTTCGTTTTTACAGAGAAGTGTATTCACACGTAGTGATTAGCCTGGTATTGTAGACCTATGCGCGAATGGGTGAGTTTGAAAATTAACTCTTCTAACTGCTCGTTGTACACTACAAACATGCATGCTACATTCTACCAATTATGATCATGACAGCGTTCATTTCGGTTTCTTGTTCCCTGTTGCAAGATTGCACCGTCAAACTCAGTCCGCATGACGCACTGATGGTCTCTCCAATCGAAATATAAACTTCAATTAATTGTATTACTTTCATTTCATTACTTAATATATCGAGGTAGACCTATTCATTCTTGCCTCATACATACATACATACATACATACATACAAATATTGAAATTATCTGTACAAATGTAGGCCATGATAATCAAAGACGCTCGTTAACCTGAAGTTAAGTTTGTCACGGGAGTGCGAAGAGTCGATGCATGTTAGACTCCAGTTATTCTATTGAACAGCTTGTGAATGGAGTGCTGTAGTAGGCAGGTGTATAGTTAACATTGTAGCCCGTCTCAACAAGACAAATTCGGTCATCACGAGAACATTGTCATAAAGGTCACAAGGTCGAACGGGGTGAAAAAAGGTCCAATTAGGTACCAGATGCAGTTCACACATATAAGTACGAAACTTCCCATTACATAATCCCCATAACATGTCTCCTATAAGGTTAATTCTTACTACATAATTGTACAATCCATACACCTGATTTGAATAATTTGGATATGTTCGCGATCTCTAGATATTGCGCTGACAGGCTTCTTATGTGTTGTTCTCTTGTGACCGTATCATTACCCTGCAGGGGGAAATTTGACAATGTGTGTTTAAAAAAAATTAAATCTATCCCTTCATATTGTTCCAATATTGTGACTCTGCTGTACTTGACTAGAACTGCTGGACTAGAACATTTGTTTAACGTTGCTGAAACGCTATACACAATATCTAGAATAATGAATGATGAAACAATTAGGGAACAATGAGATAATTTCAACTGGTAATTGCATATTATTGTTATTGTTTACAGGCTCTGCCGTTCCAGTTGAATATCAGCTTCCTTGATGTAAGAAAATCAGTCTTTGCATGAAAGAAAAGGAATTTGATTTTGATCCTTTCATATTGTTGCCTGCCAAATTTGCCCCCGAAGGTAGAAAAACTTATGTGTTTTATGAAAGCACTAATTTGGGAGCACCCTATATGATCGCATCAAATTTGCTTTATGAAAAATACACCAAGATATTGTTCAATACTTTAGGTTCATAATCGCACCCTGACCTTATAACTGCCCCTTGCATAACATTCATATAGATCTAAGACACCGTGTCAGTCGAAGCAAATTGCAAGCAATTTATTATCGGCGCGTCGCATGCAGTCACTTCACCATCGATTGATTACCCTCTTTATTGGTGATTCTATAGGCTACAGAAGTATGTGTAGTTTCGTTTCGGGACCTCAAATTCAAACAAGGGACAGAGAACATTATTTGTCACCGGATACAGTGATAATGTCATGTGTTCAAATATTAACATGGCATTGGTTCTGAATCGTGTGGACCGGCGCACGTCTGACGCATTTGCTTATCTTTTCTTTTTCTTTCTTTCTGGGGTGTCTAAACTGCGTGCTCCCGTTTTAGAACCTTATCTTGTGCTTGTTGTGATATCAGATAGGGCCTATAACAGTTGTTGATCCTGGAGTGACTGTAGCCTCTAAACTGCGTGCTTTCGTTTCAGGATTTTATCGTGTGCCAATATCAGATATGGCAATTCGTAACAAACATGTATAGACCAGTAGATCATATGCCACTCAACCCATTGCAAGTAGTCTGAAGTATTCTTCTTTACCGAGATTATGTTTTCACATTGAATGAAAGAGCATTTTCCTAGCTTTCCAATGATATATTACACTTGATATGTTCTCCTTCTATTAGAAAAAGTGATCAACAAGTATGTTCTTCAATAGATATTGAGTGGAAAAGAACGGAGAAAAACACAGAAGAACGAAGTTTAGAAAAAATCTTAAAATTACACTCTTCGAATTAAATGTTGGGTTCTTGTAATGTAGAATGTTTGTTCGGACAATCATTTTTCCAATTGCGGCAATAACTCAAATCACATTTCATGTGCCAATTCGATCTACTTTAAGCTCTCAATTATTTTGGGTGTATACGACATCCGACTCGCTTCATTTGATTCACATAGAGTTGAGGGAGATGTAACCGTGGTATGGGAGTTATGGAACATCGAATATGCACTGTATCGCCATTGAAATACACTGTCATTTGTCAAACCACTCACCTAAGCGCAACAATTTTGGACCATTAAACCTAGCATTGAAATTTTTTAAACCATAGTCATTACCTTTCTTTTTTAACAAGTTGGAGCTCACAGTCGTATAATGTTCTGACTGCAGAACAGTTTCTCCCAAATCTCTCATCTCATTTGGGGGCACAACGTATCGCAGTCTCATCCCCCTAACCCCTTCTTCCAACCGGCGAGGTCAATGCAGGTAG
>JAUOBX010435986.1:0-10454 GCA_032360705.1 Eupentacta quinquesemita
TAAATTGCTATGGTCCGTGCAATGTGCCTAGTATGTATAGAATGGATTGTGATGTCCAAATTTAGGTTCGAATACAATAATATCCTCGGCTATGAAATGTATTTCAGTGGCCAATCTAACGGCCCTCATGATTGTATAGGCCAGGCTGCAGTGTATATGATTTCAAAGCAATTGTATGGCTCTGACACACATGCCCGATAGTAATATACGGATTATTTGTTAAAAGCCGGCCATCTTGAAATCCAAGATGGCCGCCATATTTATTCGAATATGAACATATTACTCTGTTTGAAGTGGCTATAGGCCTATAGGTTAGCAATTGTTTAATTGGCAATCCCAATAGCTCTGGCTCCTATGAAAGTAACCCATTCGTACAGTTCTCATCAACATTGAAGGTGGTCATTTTGAAATGCAATATGGTCACCATGTGCCATAGATTCAAGAAGATGTTTATTTAGGGAGCACTATTTTTTTTACCATTAGATCAGACTGATTGCTATTTCGAACATCTTCAGCTAGATGAATATTCCTGATCAATAGTGACGGACAATTCGATTTTCCAAACGGCCACTATTCAATATATGGTTAGCAGGATTATTATTACTTCCTGAATTTATCGCAAAGAGAACAGTGATTGCTACACGACATCCTTCTATCCACTGCTAGGTCTCACCATCTGAACTTTCGAATTAGTGTTCGTCGTATGGATTCCACTGACGCAGTAGTATACCCTATGTGACACGATCGACTAAGGCTATGTTCCTCTATACGAACCGTCCTAGTATACATCCACAATAATATAGGCAAATACGATTTCGTCGCAAGAACACAATCAAACGCAGTTTTGACAAGTCACCGACGCGGCTGCCAACTAGATACGGGACAAAGCCCATGGAGCCCTCGTGTCTGGAATATGAGAAGACCACAACGTTCGTGGCCTTCTGTTTGATACTGCGCTGTGGGTAATCATGGTGCCTCCGCCTCAGCCTAATCTAAGACCAGTTTGGGGCCTGGAATGTACTCTCGCTCCATGAGGATGCCTGTTTGCCTATCTTATCGAATGAGCTTCCAAAGGTTGGGTCGTGGTTTCACAGATAGTGTCAGTCACTGAGTGTTCACAGAGGCATTCTATACCCAACGCAGTTCTGTTCGTGATACTATAACTTATTGTGTTGTAAAGGTCATTTGAGACGACTTCAATTGAACAACATGTTACTTGGGGGGATTATCAGTTATAGGCTGTCCTCAAGGATATGATATCCATGATATGACAGCATAGGGCGTCTCGGCTTTGCTGGATGCTATGACCTTGCTGTTGTTGGTCCATGGTGTCAATTTTCCAACGATGGTGTTCCCGTTGATTAAGTAGATGGATCATGCACTCTGATGAATCTGATGTATGAGCACAGTGGGCTGGGTAGATTGAGGATTTGTACAAGGCTGAAGCCCAAGCATGTAAAGTCAGGTGACTACAGTCGGAATTCCTGGTTGCTAATCCAACTGTTGATCATGACATGCTCACTATTAAGTTTACTCAAGTAGCATCGGAGCAGTTAAAGGATGGTCATCCGAGGATGCTGGTTGTCAAACTGTTTGGAACTCTGGTGTAATCATAACTGGATGGAAAGTGAATCGTGTTGCAAACATGTTTTGGGCGTTGGACGCTTGGGTGTCAGCGCATTGGGTTTCACTCCAGAAACGGTGTAGGTTGATCGCCTCTTGGATATCTGTGTCCTATCCAAGTGATAGCAGGAGTTTTGGCTTTCTCTTAGCTCAGGCATTTGACTTCGTGAGCAGAGACTGAGGCTTTTTCTTGTAGAATCAGCACAGTGTGCCAGCAACGCATCTTGTGCATATGGTATTGTCTCTGCAGTATTGTATTAGTGCCGGGGGAGCATCTGAATTCCCCCTTGCTGCCTATAGGAGGAGGTGTGACAGGAACACATTGTAGCTTCTACATGTTACAACACCTGAATGGATTATGGAGATACAGGCTACTGATTTCCATGAAAAAAACTCAGGATTTCTGACTTGGACTCTGTTGATGATGCTGCATTATCTGCTGAGTCCGTGGATTTTCCAGTATTCGGATGTTACTGGAACGATCATTGGGACTCCGTGTGCGTCACTTGTGCGCTATCTTGACAGTCAAGCTGGATACCTTCAATGATAATTCAAACATAGCTATCGGTACCAGGGCTGTGAGTATTAAAGGTTTTAATTAGAGTTACATTGTCACTACATACAACGGTGTATGATTTTCCCACTCCTCTCATTAACTTGGCTGCCGTTGAATATAAATAATTAGCCTACTACTCGGCTTGTTAGTATCAGTGCTATTGAATTTGCCATTGAAACAATATACACTTTAACTCGGCGTACAATCAATACCCTTCGTGACAGTGCGGAAACAATAAATTGGGGGTGCTGGTATATCGGGGTCATCAGATCGGCCACATGTTATAGGCCTATTCTCTACATTCGGAGAAATATGACCATTCCAGTTCCAAAAGGGCGGCCATCTTGGATATTTAATGGTCTCCGTTTTAAATGGTGATAAAAACATTACCACTAAGTTTGTTGATATCCGGTCGTTAGATCGGCGTGTTGGTATTAACATTACGCATTAATGCCCGTCCTACAACCACTGTACACGAAGATATGATAATTTCAATATAAAATTGGCGGCCATCCTGGATTTCAAAATGGCTGCCCTATGCAATAGTGAAGGAAACATTACTACTGGGTCTGTTGGTATTGCGGCAGTTGAATCGGCTTTCAAAGTAATTTCTATAACCATTACATTCGGAGAAATATGATCATGTCCGTACCAACATGGCATCCATCTTAGATTTGAAAATGGTCGCTGTTTCGAGTGGTAATAAATACATTACCACTAGGTTTGTTGGCATACGGTCGTTTGACTGGCGTGTTGGTTTTAGAGCTATCCCATTTCCCGTTGTAACAATATGCATTAAAAAACGGTCCACAACCACTATACACGATATATGATCATTTCAATATGAAAATGGCGGCCATGTTGGATTTTAAAACAGCCGCGCTTTGCGATAGTGAAGGAATCATTACTACTTGGTCCGTTGGTATTGCGGCAGTTAGATTGACAACCAAAATAGATTATATAGTCACTATATTCGAAGACACGATCATAAATGGCGGCCATATTGGATTCACCAGTGGCCGCTGTTTATAAAGATAAAAACATCACTACTTGGTCCGTTGGTATCACATCTGTTGTAGTGGCCAAAGTTTGTTCTATTCTCTCACTATATGCGAAGAGATATGATTTTTTGTATACACCAATGGCAGCCATTTTGAACTACCGAATTGTCCGCCAAGATGACCTCAGACAGATGGCACCCTTCATTTTTGAAATCTCCATATCCGAAATGACCAAAAAGTGCATTAAAATTGCTCCGGGCAGGGCTATCTCGAGAAATTACACCAGGCTCCCACTATTAAGTTCGATCTTCTGACCGACAGCTAACTAAAACAACATAGGACGACCTGACGTGACGCCAATATCAAATCGTGAGTAGATTGCACACAGAAAGTTACATGCTATTTGGAAACAGCTCATCGAGGGCAGTGTGAGATAAGTCAACTGCAAGAGGCGTGGGAGGGAGGTGAGGTCTGCGAGTTTCTGGCCCAAGGCTCAGTGTGCGGCCTAGGGTCCTACATCCTGGAGGCTACACTGTGAATTCAAGTGTGCAACCTGTGAATAATCGAGGAGGTATGGATCAACAGCAATGTGCGTTGGACATATAAAAAACGTTTACTATAGGAACCTATGGTAGTCAATTGTGATTTTGTAGCGTTCTAAATGCTAATATTATTATTATTGTTATAACTCATTCACTAACTCATAAGCACATGGACAACCGCACTCGCCCGGCGATTCTAACCATCTGTTCACCATCAAACGAGCGAGCAAGCAAACCCAACGCTTCAAATATCTGAAGAACCAGCGTAACTGGGCCAAATTATGACTATAAGCAAGTATTAATAAGCTTCGAACTAAATTAACGTTCTGCAACTTTCGAAACTTTCTAGGGGCTGGGCCACAACACGCATTGGTAGTTTACAGAGTGTGACCAATTTTATTAGGATAATAAAAAGCAGCAATATCCATCAATTCACGATCAGTTGTGATGTGGAAACCCTTACTTCCTGTATATTATATCATGATTATTCACATGTACCATGGGTGCTCATGGAACCTTCATTCGCATCATTATGTTCTCAGTACTGGATGTTTAGCCTAACGAACAGCGTAACAGTAGTCAGTTGTAGCCATCATATATTAGCGACTGCTCCTGAGGTAATTCATTCGGGTTTGTGATTAACCACCTTCACCATGAATTAGGTCCTGTATCGAGCAGACTTTTCAACCTTGGATTACTATGGACCTTGTTGCCCCAAATTATCACACACCATTATCACTGTCCACCATATAAAAGAGCCAATTACCAGTTACTGCTGATCCTGGGAATTTCGCGCTGGTTACTGACTCAACAAATTTCCCGACTCCTTCATTAATAACCAGTGCCTTCACCTGCCACGTTTTATTTTGTTCGTGGCGAACTAGTTATTCCGTTTGTGATAGTCCTATGTATGATTGTGCCTTACGCGACCACTCACCACATACACTGCTCTCTACATTTGTATGAGCTTTCATGTAACATCTCCGGATTGTTTTGTTCCGCTTTTCATTTTCCATCACAAACCCTGATAATTGGAATAAAATATTTTCATCAAACCTCTCGATTATCTGATCGTGACTTGTCTGCTTCTTTCAATTTCATTTGGTCATGAAAGCTCGTCTGACATAAATTATGGATTTCACATGATACTGTAAAGCCTTGGTAGATGCTTTCCAGTATAGATGTATGCGGTGGGACGTCTGCTTTATATTTGCCAGTGTATCGACAGATATTGTTGTGAACGTTCATATTCCGATACGAAAGTGCCCGTCTGCTTACTTCTTCAGTGTGGGCTAACAACAAACCAGCTATGTACTGTGGATTGCTCGTCCATTGTAACTGTTCATTGGAATGTGTTTGCTCAGGTATGACATTTTCATACATGATTATATTTTTACCATGTTTAGATACATAGGATCAATTAGATATGACCTATCAACTGTATACGCCAAATGATTGCCTTGAGTTGACTTGTTGTTCCCTAACATATCATGGCACTATGGCTAATGTCGCCAGACAGACAGACAAACGTTTCATTCGCCCATCAGTTACTAAAACGGATATTGTATTTTTAGTATGAATTAAACTTGTGCCGATATTCATACTGGCTTCGTATTCATATAGGCCTCCAAAATGTGTTATACGCAATAATGATATTGTGTGCAGTATTGATGGGAGGCTGGCATGAGGCTTCCGGCGATATTTGTCTCAGGGGGTTATATAGGGTGCTTTCTCGTGAATACAATTCAATTATCTCCATTAATCCCAGCGTTGACTCCGAATTTTAAAAAGATGATACAGAACACTAACAACAAGAATGATCATAACCTAGATCAATTAGCTTCATTCCATAACGTATACTTCCGTTAATTATAATATATATACGGAGCCATTATATTGAGAACCTCATAAAACGTATGCGGAGTCATTACGGAATACCCTTCGCCTCGAAACAGCCAATGACCGTCCGTGTACAGCCATTCATTTAAACAGTTAAATGTGTGTTGGACGTGTTGTGGTCGAGCCAGAAGTTTATTGGATAGGTGAGTGTCGTATCGTGAATCGAATGCGTCTCTTATTGGAGGGCAATCACATTCCTAATGGCTTAATGGATGAATGAATAACCTGAATGTTTTATTTCATGATACTATGCTTGCCCATCCTAATAATTGCATTCATAACAGACCACCATGCCACATGGCGTTGGAAATTCAGTGGCCTGAATCATGTCGTTGAAAAATTACTTCTTCCATCTATATATGTTTGTCGTTGTCTTTGGTTAGTATATGCTATAATGAATGCTTCCCTGTTTCAATGTGGAATAGGGCAGACAAATGCGCCAAATCGATGTCAGTATTCAGAAATTTACCATAACACAATAATAACGATGCATATGTATCAGGGTCAGTGCCAATGCGCACTGCTTTGGAAGAAATTGATGATCTTGACCAGATTCTAATTCCCTGCCCTAACAAAGACAATAATATAGGTTTTACAATGACAGTATAGCCGATCAGAAATACTTTCCGATACAGGCGGATGTCGTGTCATAGTGATTCCCAGAATAACGACGATCTGGTCACAAACGGTCACTCGTTGCAATGCAGTCCCTGTGAAGTATTTATTCTGATTGATGATAAGAATAAATAATAATAAAAAAAAGGATATTAATATTTCTAACATGTCAATAAAACTCATCGCGCTTTACACAATCATATCACCCTGATTACGTACAAAACATGCCCGCTCTCCTACAATCTCGGTGAGTGAATTGCAGCCGTTCTACGCAGCCCGTACTCGGTTTCCTAACTGGTTCCCAATAACGCTTTGTTGAGATGGGGCGAATGTGCAGGAGGAGTCACAGGAAAATCCAATTGACCATCGCCTTCCCAATCACCAGTCATGGGCTGAGATGATTTGGTCTCCGCCAGAAAGCCATTTCGACTCAGGTAATGTTGTTATTATATTCATCTGACCAAAACGTAATATCACGCCTGACTAACTGCAGTAGCGACACCAAGGGTGTGGGGGAGGGGGGGGGGGTGAGATTTCTACAAAGATGTTTTGTAGTCATAATATGCGATGGTCAAACCCATATAATTGTATTTGTCATATAAAAAAGCAGCAATGATGATCATTTTTTTATCAGGTACATGTATTGGTCGTCAATGTACCAAAACTCCGTAATGTCCATTCTCCATTTCAATTATTCACATAAACATATGTTAATCGTCATATAGGCCCCTATCATTGTTTTCAGTTTCGGGCAAACCATTGACACCTATGTTTGTCTAGATGCCTGAAATAGATATCAAGTCGAACCACATATTTGTTAGGCTACATGACAGTTTCTGATTATTTACTGGTGCTGTTGGCGCTTTCGTCCGAAAAGGTGCCCATACATTTTGTGATGGAAAGTCGATTACACATTCCGGCTACAATTGGTCACGAGATTGAGAAAAAAGATTGGAACAAAAACAAACAAAAAATTGCTTGTGGGATGCTCGTATTATGAATATTTTTCGCGCTCCGCGGGCATCGCTAGCTCCAAAACCAGTTGAAATACAAGTCATTTTTTTCTGGCACTAAGCCTATAACCATTTACCTACTAGCTCATACCGCTGAGAATGACATTTCATTTTGAGAAGTTGATAACTTTAGCAAGTACTCTGGTGGGTATGTTCACGCAGCGTAACTAATTTATTTATTCCATATCAAGTTTCGAATGATGTGCAAAATCTCCCTCCTGGAATGGCCTTATACGAGTAATGAATAGACTGGGGTTGTCGGGAAATGTCAGCAAAATATTTTGAATAAAATGTGCCTGAAAAATATGATGTTGGCAAACCTTTTGACGGGCGAGCAGAGGAGTATTGGCAGAACTATCAGACACATATCCAACGAAAGTATATTAATTTAGGAAATATGGGACAAAATCAGAGAATAATATCAATAATGTATTTAGCAAATTACATCTGCAGTTATGAAACTCATGTATCACAACTGAATACCTATAGCTGAAACAGCCTATAGCTGAAACAGCCATCTGCTGTCATCTGGTGAGTGTTGGTACTAAACATTTATTTTTTATGCTTCGGCCCCACCCATGCGCTCCTCTTAGATATATATCAATTCAGAACTAAATTCAGAATTCAGACAACACATTATGACAGTGTCACTGGGGCAGATGTGTCCATAATATGTTTATATTTTTGTATTGTTAATATGCTGGACGTGTCCTACAGTTAGGAACTGTTGATATGGTACACTACTGAAGAAACAATAAAGATTTGTTTAACTGTTTATTTCTGCAAGCAGTAATTTTCATTTTGTTCCCACAGACAAATTTGTCACAAGCTGTGCATGAACGTCATACAAACAACTAACGACATGAAATAATTCGAAAAACATTATTGAGGTTCTGAGGGATAGTACGCACAATGTCACCGTATGTGCTATGTGTGTTCATATCGTTTTGTTATTATTTTGAATTAATACAGATCTATTTTAATTGGTTAAGTATGGGAAATGCCAACATTGTAGAAACGGCAGTATGTGAAACAATCTAATCAATGAGTAAAAAGCCAGAAACCGCGGAAACCATGGTACTTGAAGAAGCATGGCCCGTAACTTCATGTTTCAACATTTTCCCCATCATACTCCGCTCTATTGGGAACTTTCGAACGTTGTTGTGATACATATTTCAACACGAACGAGCTACCTCACAACCTGTCCGACAGCCAACCACTATCTATCCACCATAGCGGAAATCATCACGTTGTCATATTGCATATAACTAATATGACTCGACGACACTGCCCCATTTTAATTTCCAATTGATACGGAGCTTGCACTGACGTAGGCGTATATGTTTTGTCAACTGCTCGAAGTAGCCTATATGCGACATCGATTGCTTCCTAGATTAATTTCAGGTCTACTTCTCAGACAATTTTATGTTGATGACAGGTGGTTACATGCTGTACAGAAGATCGATTGACAATATATAGTGTCAATTTAGTCATTCATTTGTAAATTCATGCTCAATACAGGAGCAGTGATTTTGAAGCTTCTCATTTGTGTTGTTACCGCATAACATGTTTTCTCATTTTTTGCAATGATTTGAAACGTTATAGTTGCCCCAAGTGCTCCTGTCTATGTATATATGAATGTTAAGGTTTGCAGCGTAATTACCTTTCAGAATACATTTCTTCGATCAGTTGTCTTTTTTCTGGTCAATATTACATATGAGTTTTGGTTAAAATGAGGATTAGGGACTCGGATTAGTGAAGCCAGCTAGTGATTATTTGCTCGTCCCCTCATCTAATTGTCATGTTAATTTATATCAGATATCGCATTCATCAGCTTGCTTTACTAGAAGATTATAGATAAGATACAATGTACCTTCCCTCAGTAAACAACAAGATATAGTACTATGTTATATTCAGGTCCTACTGTTGAATATGAAACCAACGGGGAAAACAGAAAAATATATTATATTTTCCACCACTGGCCGCTGCTTTTCCTAATGAAAATATATATGTTCAATGATGTTGTAAT
Source organism: Eupentacta quinquesemita (assembly GCA_032360705.1). Taxonomy (NCBI): domain Eukaryota; kingdom Metazoa; phylum Echinodermata; class Holothuroidea; order Dendrochirotida; family Sclerodactylidae; genus Eupentacta; species Eupentacta quinquesemita. The sequence continues at coordinate 9,279 of JAUOBX010435986.1, forward strand.
GTAAAATGACATCACTTGAGTTGACATTTTTGCTGCAAGCTTTGACCAAGTAATGTTATATGAATAATAACATTGGCTATATCACTCCTTGCCACAATATAAAGCGTTGAATCTCAATATCATATGGATGGAACATATGATCACTGTAACTTCCCCACAGATATGAAACCACGACTACATAAATGTATTGAAAATCGGCCCCATTGAATTATAGATAATTTTCAGGGAACTGACGAGATTCTTGTATGGTGGGTAAGAAGTTATCACATTTTATATCGACGTATTCTCCTGGATTATTTGATGTGCCAGTAATTGTTTCGTAACGTTTCTATATCAGCTATATCTGGTTCCCCGACATATCGATTGTGCCATATTGACATCTTCTCGACATATTCTCCTAAATATGCCACATGTGCTTCTGAAGTTATGTGACTCATTGCCGCAATTAGATAAAGCTGTCACATGTAATGAGACAGTTCCGATCTTCGCATGATAAAAAAGTGAAATGCTATTGCGAGTTAAATACGTAGTACTAACCTATGTTCAAGTGTCAAACCTTCATTAGGACTACAAATACGACACGAGTCCCCAACGCGAGGAGCTTAGTTCTAGTTGGAAAAGACTAAACAATGATAGAACAAAGTCCCCGAATAATGCGATGAACCTACAACATTCGACATATACCACACCACACTTACTACCGTTATTGGGTGATAAAAAATGTATCTTGAAATTATTTATTGCCATTATCAAATTATCGGATACACGCCACTTTTTGTTCACATTTTCTCTGAGTGCCTTGATTTTACAATGTGCCTCAGCAAATTACAATCGATGATGGTGAAGCAAATATATAGAGCACACACTCAGTTCAGTAGTGTTTGACAAGACATGGGTAAAGCACTGTTGAAGTACAGACATTCGTCGTCACAAATTTGGACAGTCTCAGGCCTAATATCCAGGGAAAACGGAGGTATGTGACAATTATCCATCTAATTGGACAGAATCCCACTGATAGGAGGCGTCCGCCCTCAATGACCCCTAATTCATGTCAATAATCTTTCTGAAAGCCAGTTGTGTAGGTGCGGTCACTGCTTCCTCTGACAAATCATTCCATCCTTCCCAAACTCTCCAAACATGTGTTCCGTCTGGCTTCTAGTCTAGTATATCGTGGCT
>JAUOBX010436097.1:0-10454 GCA_032360705.1 Eupentacta quinquesemita
TCCTGCCATCTAGCCTTATACGCTCCACCCCACGCCATTTTCGGGGATTCAGCAAGCGAAAGATGATCTCCACAACCGCGAACGCAAAAAGTGTCTTATTCTGTATGGAATCTTAAAATGCAAAATATAACATTTTAATTTTCGATTTTTTTGCTTCGAGCTTTCCACAATAAAATACACGGGAGATGCTGCTTCCTGCCATCCGAGGGGGAAGGGGTCTCCCAGAACCAACATTCCCTCGTACGCTCCGCACCAACCTCTGTTGGCGCTCCGCTTAGATGGTAAACGTATTGTATCTTCAAACTTTTAGCCCTCCACTGAAAATCCAGGCACCCTCATGGCCCCCCACCGAAATATGTATGGCTACGCCACTGGTCAACATTGGTAATATTGACCAGCTTTAATTAATGATCATTTAATTTCATATGTGGAAGGAGAAACATTTCCCTTATATGGTCCTAGAAGTTACCGTTTTGACAGGAAGAAAATCACGAGATTACGTTTCACCCAAATCCATGAGCATCATTGGTACCCGATAATAATGACCAGCTTGTACAACCGTCTTATTCTTCAAACCCAAGCAGGAGAACCATTTGGTATAACAAGAGCCCGAAGGCACTATGGTTCCTTGCGATAATTTTCCAACCGAAAACTTTGACCTCCAATAACTTTGCACACAAAGGTCACACGGGGTCAAATCATGGCTCGTTTTGGTCGGAAGGTGATATTGACATCCTAAAATGTCCTTTAAAACATGATTCGGCAAAAAACCGATAAAGGTCAAATTGAGGTCGAAGGTCACACAAATGCGGGTCGACCAATGGATCACAATGGCGCACCTCCCAACCTTGGCTGACCGTCAGTTCTCATATTACGAACAAAAAAAGTTTTTGACCCCTAAATGACACTTGATGACCTTGGATGAAATGGCCGTTATCTTTGAAAATAATCCCCAACACTATTCTCACCTCGTCCCAGAAGATCAAAAATGTGGGACAATGTGAGTTATGGCTCCTTGCATCATTTCGGTTTTTAGCCTCTAACTGACCTTTGGTGACCCCCACAGGCATTAAAAAGAGGGCACACCTCCTCACTAAGACTTAACTACATACCAAGTTTAAGTTCAATCCAGCCTTTCCTTCGTGAGTTACAGTGTCCCCAAGCAGCGTCACAGACACACACACACACAACAAACACACACACGCCAACCTGACTACATAGGCGCATTAGATGAGTTTTGAACTTGTATCACTGAACTCATGATGAACATATTATCCTATTATGCTAATACTCACCAACTGTCATTATCATTAAAATCAATATGTGGGAGAAGAATAATTTTCCGCATAGGGTCCTGGAAACTGACCATTTTGGCCGAAATGACTCCTAGATGACCTTTCAATGTAAATTCATGTATTTATCATCCTGTATGTAGCATTGGTATACCCGATAATAATGACCAACTGTCATGATTATCCGATTCAAAATCTGAGAGGAAAGGCATTCGTTATATTTCCACGAAATGACCAAAATGGTTTCACGGAAATACAGGTGGGAGCCAGTTACTGTTTACAAGACCGAATTAGTCGAACATGAATGTCATATTCACACCCATATTACAATGAAACAAATCAAGAAACCATGCGTAACGGAAATTACTGCATGCTTCATGGCTGCGCCCACATTCGAAATCAGCCTCTTCCTGATGGTACCTTTGACAGATATTGGTTCTAGGAGTACACCATGTATGAAGGCATATGTATTCCACATAGTCCAGGAGGCATCCCCGGGAGTGAATGTGTTATGAGTCTCCTGTGCTGCTGGCAATAGCTCCGCCGGTTGAACCGTTGTCCGCAAATCCTACAGCGGACAACACCACCAGTATGGCGGTGACATATGAGGTTCTCGTTGGTGTGGAAAGCCTTGCCACACTCGTCTCATATGAAGTTACGGACTCGCAGGTGGTAGGCGTGGTGGGGCCCTAAACTCTAGGAAGCACTCAACGAAGTGTGAGCTTCGTTTATCCAGGTGGGAGACAGTTACTTTGTTTACAAGCCCGAATTAGTCGAACATGAATGTCCTATTCACACCCATATTACAATGAAATAAATCATGGAACCATGCGTAACGGAAACTACTGCATGCTTCATGGCTGCGCCCACATTAGAAACCAGCCTCTTCCTGATGGTACCTCCGACAGATATTGGTTCTACACCATGTATAGAGGCATATGCATTCCACATAGTCCAGGAGGCATCCCCGGGAGTGAATGTGTTATGAGTCTCCTGTGCTGCTGCCTGCTGGTAATACCCCCGCCGGTTGAACTGGTGTCCGCAAATCCTACAGCGAAAAGGCTTCTCACATGGTGAACGGCTTCTCACATAGTTCAGGTTTCCCCGGGAGTGAATTGGTAATGAGTCTCCTCGTGTTGCTGGCAATACCCCCGCCGGTTGAACCGTTGTCCTAAAATCCTACAGCGGAAGGGTTTCTCACATCATGATGGTGAAGGGCTTCTGTCATAGTTCAGGTATCACCGGGAGTGAATTTGTAATGAGTCTCCTCGTGTTGCTGGCAATAGCCCCGCCGGTTGAACTGCTGTCCGCAAATCCTACAGCGGAAGGGCTTTTCACCAGTATGGACCCGGCGGTGACGTACGAGGTTTTCATTGGTGTGGAAAGCCTTGCCACACTCGTCGCATATGAACTTACGGACCCGAAGGTGGTAAGCGTGATGGGCCCTGAACTTGTGCTCTTCTGAGAAGCTCTTCGAGCATATCTTACATTGAAATATGATGTTTGCGGCGTCCTTTACGGAGGTTGAATTCGGCGGGTTATTGGTATCTGGAAAAGAGAGGCAAAAATAGTGGCGTTAAAAAATAGTAAGCGCAATCATGAACGTCTTGGTAGTCGCGACTAAATTCCGTATGTGTTGGGTCCGACTTAACTGAATGTGTCTCGAAATGGCTACGAAGTGTAGTCCTATAGGACGAAAATATAATATGGTCACAAAACGATCGCCATGTTCCGAAACGCGTAAATCTGCGATAAAATCAGTTGCGTCGAAAACATTGTAAATGGTTGCCGGATGTGATCGTAATGGGCGAAAATAAAAGTTAGTTGCGAATGGTGCCTCATGGCGAGAATCAGTATTACTCATTCCCAAACAAAGACAGAAATGTTAGGAAATGATAACAGCTTACTTGCTGAAATTGCACTATCGATGTCAACATAAAAGCATTGACCTTGAGGGCTCATCAAAGTAGCTCACACATGGTCAAAACACTAAGCCCCATCGTTCAGTTGGCACTAACAATCGGTAGTTCCATTGTATCTGCAGCAGCGGCAGTTACACTGGTTAGCAATCATATCAGTCTGCTCTATTTTGTAATGTGTCAGTATCGGAACAATTATTTGAATGTCGAAAATGTTACATGTATACATTTGTACAAGTTTCCTGGAATCCAGGATCTATGCCAGGAACCGATGTCAAATCCCTATGACAATATGTGGCATTGTGAAATTTGTTGACCAAAGTTTCGCACATGGAAGACTCTCTGATTATTACTGATTTAGATTTTTCACATGGAATTATTTTCAGCCTAATTATCAAGGATAATTATTGAGATGCTCGTAGTTGAATTATTGTAATCACCAAACGAGCCGTCATTGATAACCTTGATATCGTAGAAACAATCGAGCACAGACGAAACTTCACACATAAACTTATTGTTAGGGTATATTTTTTAACTGCCATGACGCATAAATACATATGATTTCATCCAATCTTCGGCTATGTTATTGTTCCTCAGTGTGGAATGAGCGCGAGAATATTGGTGATGTTGTGTGGTGAGAGAATTTGTAATTTCATCCGGGGGAATTTAGAAAGATTGCTCTGTCCTCAACTGAACAATATCCCCATCGCTGTGCACATTGTTCGTGCAGCCCGGTCTCCGCGCGCACCCAAGTGACCTTCGACATAGATCATTAGCATAGGCTACTCCGTGTTAAGGACAATGCGCACGGCCACTGCCGCGGAATAAATTATGTGGTTGGTTACGCTAACTCTAAATCCCCGACTCTAATCCCCTGCCCTGACAAGGACTATGTTAGTGGATTCACAATGACAGTAGCCAATCAGAAAATACCTTCTGATACAGTGCTCATCGGTTGTCGACTATGCACGGTGAACAGGCTTAATGGGTACAGGAGACATACCGGGACGCTATCTGATGAAACTTAAAATGGCTAATATCAGGACTTGGCATGCTCGGGAAATTTATAGGGTTTGGTGTTCCTTGACGGTCGACTGTCAGGCTGAGCTCCTTTAGACATTCCCCCGTTTCCCTGTCTTTGGGACGATCTGCCTGCCAACTGTGTTTCGTCAGCACGGGCCCTGTCAGTGCAATAACGGTTGACGCATGTCCGACTGTCCGTATATGCCTGCATGAAAGAGCATAATTCTAAGTGCCGTTTAGTAGGTATATAGAGTTTAGGACTGGGGGTCGGAGTGTTGCGAGTTCGAATCCCGTCCGGCTGGCTTTTCCGGTAGCTCGTTCCAACCAGGCGCTATTGGGATCCTCGTGAGGTGACTCGTGAATAGTAGCGTGTTCGTATCTGGCATCCCTATTGTGATGTTCCCCGGGGCACGATATGGTGATGTGTCAAGGCTTGTGTCAAGATTGAACAGCAAGAGTTGTGTTCTATGTAGAATGAGTTTGACAAGCCACTAAGATCTGGGGTAATGTGATGTGACGCGCCTTAGTTAGAACAGTCACTGACAGAAAGGGCGCTATAGGAATGCAGTGTCATATCACTATGTTATCATTATAGGTGGTCGAACTACAGTGATTAATCTATTAATTTATCAAAGTTTATGATTATGTTGAAATAAGTTGATCTCAGACCCACTCGCCGTGCAAGACTGGAATCTGACAACCTTGCCCGTAGCCAATAGGTGGAACTTGGTGGCCCAGCACCCCCTCCCCCCTCCCTCCCCTACATCCTATGGGACCTACTGCCCGTCAGTTTCATATGACCATCTAGAACCCCACCTCTTCCCCATGGAGCTACCCCTCTGCTCTTCGAGTTAACCAACGAGTCTGAGGGGAGCCCAGACGGGACATATCGCAATGCAAACTTGTTTAGATGTAGGATGCAAATACTGCATTATTTCATTTGCCGATATCTGCGTCCAAAAGGATTATGATGCCACGAGTATACCATCATCGTTAGTTTGAGTATTTCATTCGCTACTCATTTATTTATTTGTTCATTCATGTTCTAGAGGGGGTCCCGATTTCGCGATGTACTAGGCAACCCCTGTGTGGTTAGTCATTTGCAATGACTAGGGTATCACACGTGTCGCCCGCTGAAGTAAAATCCTCGCCTCATCTAGGGAAGGGGGCTCAGAGCGGCTAAACCTAATAAAACGTTCGGGAATAGACTTGATCTAACACAGACTCGTCATTACGCGGTATTTTGAAACTACCATAACTCGTTGAAAATAATGTAATTTCACCGAATCTTCGACTAATTATTGTCCTCAAGTGTGGAGGAAATGTAAGTGATGTTTTGTGGTAAGAGGATTCCGAAAATCCATGGGAATTTCGTGAGATTGCCCCACCTGAAATGAACAATATCTCCATTGCTGTGTAAACTCCCCGTGCAGCCTGGTGTCGGCGCTCCCTAGTGACCTTCGACATAGACCTTGAGCACACCCCGTTTTATGACGTGAACAGGCTTATAGTATAGTGGAAGGGAAATTCGATAAGTCTCAACCTCGGCATAGTTTTGTATTTCGTAGATGAGAATCCATCTTTGATTGTCAACTTCGCTCCCCTCATTTCCTCAAAAATGAAATAATTCTTCCAGATCTTAGGGAAGTTGGCAGATAAAATATTTTACAAATCGACTGTCGAATGAAGACTTGGCCATCGGTGGCTCTGGTAGCGGGTTGATAGGCTTGGTTACACCCATTACCTCAATATTATTTCATTCGTGATCAGCGGGGCCTGGGTTCGTTCCTCAAGAAAATAGAAAACTGAGAATTTAAAGTACACTGAAAATACAATTTGAAACCCAACTGTATTCGCACAATCCAGAGTATACAAGAGATCGGAACATATTATACAACCCAGTGATGCGGCCGGTCGGTGCTAAACCAAAGTATGGCCAGTTCTCGGGTGCACCTGAGTTGAATTGAATTGTCCACCGAAGATGCGGTTTAGTCTTTGATGAGATGGACAGATGTTATTTTATAAATAACACTATTGGTGCGTGAATATCCAACATAATTGGTCACTAGAGTTAGATGAATTGGGTCCGGTATTTAGGCCTACTATACATATAAACAATTTGTAACGAATACACCGTACCGTACTCAATGACCTTCTTAAGCTAGAGAATGTGGACATACCAAGGGTGGATAAACTAAGAAGATAAGATGACCGCCACTGGACGCATCATGCAACAGAATATGAACTGGCATAATCAATACTCGATATAGCGTTTGGCACCAATATATATATAAACAACAACAACAATATGAATTGTGCACATCTCGAAGGGAGGCAATATTTGACGGTCACAATCATATTAATAACGTACTTCTGATGTTTCCAAATCTATGCTCGACGCTTGATCGAGGATGTACTATTCGCTCTACCGTTTGAACGTAAACATTGCCTGCTTTGGAAATCCCTGCCACGACAACTTATTGGAATGAGATGCATAAAAATCGGGTAAACATCAGGATCTTTCACTTGTTTACTGTGAAAGTCAGTGAGCCTTCGGTAAGAAGAGTGTTAACACAATCCGCAAGGAAGAATTTAATCAGAATCTGTTGCTTGTGAAGGTCGAGTACTGGTATCAATATTGATGAGGTAGTACGACCATGCACTGTAAACAAACTCTGCGGAAACTCGGGGATGGCTCGGAACTCGTTAATAACAGTCAATAGTTGAGGGGACAGTGGTTACAGCGCAGACACCGCAGCAGACAAACGTAAAGTGCGCTGCACGTGTGCCGACCTAATTTTCCGTTCTGCTCGAGTGTCAGCGTTGAAGTATGAAGCGGGCTTAAAACGCTGTCACACAGAGAACAGATGCCAGTAATAATTGTAGAACATTTATTCGAACATTTCAATCGAAGGGGAATCAAAATCAGTGATTACTTTTTCATTCATTTAGCTTCCCATGTGACGTAATCAGACCTAACCAATAATGAGAGGGGTTTTGAACTTCAGATTTGGATATAGGGTAATGCGATACCATCTAGGCATTTCATTATGCTTCAGAATTAGTTTGCAGTTCCATCTACCATTAAACAGTACCTGAAAACATATCTCCTCCGTAGACAGGCTAAGGTATTTGAAACACTTCGAACACAACCACAGGCCAGAATAAGTCTGAGTCACTTCTGATGGCGCATATAGCAGGTGAATTTGTAGTAGCAGGAATCGTGTACAAATCATTAGTCCATTCCCTCGTACAGTAGAGCTAATGAATGAAGTATTAGTTCGAAGCAACACTGGAACTCGGAATAATTGTAGTGTGTGTTGATATAGTTTACAGTCCTAGACCAGCTGTGGTTGAAGGTATGGTTGCAACTGCCATATCTACAGCAGTGGGTCATGTGTAACCCCTCTGAATTCCATCGCCGAAGAGGCCTAATCCATCAAGTAAATAGTTCATGCGCTAATCAAGGTCGTTACTCAGAATTTATAGTGCGTCTGCTCGTGTTGCTTCAGACACCAGTTTCTGCTGAACCTCTGGCCGCACATCCTGCATTTAAAAGGTTTCTCTCCCGTGTGAACCCTTTGGTGGTCCAGCAAGTTACCCCTCGACGTAAAGGTCTTCGAGCACTCGTTGCAAGGAAATCTGCGACTTCGCTTATGGTAGAACTCGTGAGCCTTGTACTTCAGGTCATCTATGAACTGCTTCCCACATGACTTGCAGAACATTACCGGCTTGGTGGGATCGGCGGGGACAGGATCCGAAGCACGATTGTTAGGGCTCCCCAGAGAGCCCTGGCTACTATTCTTCCGAGGTGGTGAGGTGCCTGGACAGAGAGAGAAGACATGGATATTCAGAGTCAGTATACACTTTCCCAAAGAAAGAGAAGATCATTCAGCTGCATGCCTACGACTGAGACGGTTAAAACTGTTGTTTCAGCACTGAGCTTGCAGACAAACACAATCAAACCAGCTAAAGTGTACTTCTGTGTGTTGTATATTGTTATATAGTACTAGTCGAGCCAATGTTTTTTTTCAGGTCGTGCCTGACCAGCATCCCAAGTCACTAATAGTCGATCCTGTTCCATCGACCATCTAGTAGATCATTCCCCACTAGTTCTGATAAAGTTGAAGTGACCGCCTTGCGTCCAGGTCGCTAGATCAGTTATATCTCGGTGAGTTCTTGCGGCATACCAGTGACAGAACTTTCCACTTCCATTGAAAGCCCATGTCCAGCTCCATGTCACTCATTCAAATCTTCTTTCTGTTGACATTGCTACGACATGTTGCACTCCGCAATGTTTTAGTGTTTATAATGAGTCTGTTCGTGAAGCTTCCAGCCCCACTTCCGACTGAACCTCTGGCCACACAATCTGCGATGGAACGGTTTTTCTCCCGTGTGTATCCTTTGGTGGTCCAGCAAGTTACCCCTCGACGTAAAGGTCTTCGAGCACTCGTTGCAAGGAAACCTGCGTCTTCGCTTATGGTAGAACTCGTGAGCCCTGTACTTCAGATCATCCGTGAACTGCTTCCCACAGGACTTGCAAAATATTACTGGCTGGGTGCGATCGGTGGGGACAGGATTCGAGGCACGATTGTTAGGGATCCCTGGAGTGTCCCGGATACTATTCCTCTGAGGTGGTAAGGTTCCTGGACGAGGAAAGAAGACATGGAAATTCAGAGTCAGTATATACTTTCCAAACGGAGAAGATCATGCAGCTGCATGTGTACGACTGAGACGGTTGAAACTGTTTTTGTTTCGCACTGAACTTGCGGACAAACTTGACACAATCCAAGCAGGTATAACGGACGGTCTGTGTTCTGTTGAATGCCATGGAATTTCCGTCAAGCAAAGTTATATGGGTCGTACCTGATCAGCATCTTGGGTTAGTCGAGTAGATCATGTTCCATCGACCATCTAGTAGATCATCTTCCACTAGTTTCGATGGAAGGTTACTGTCTTGCGTCCAGGTTGTTGGATCAGTCGTGTCTCTGAGAGGTATTGCGGCCTACCAGTAGCGGAGCCTCCTGTTACCAATGAGATCCCATGTCCAGCTCTATTCCACCTATTCATATCCCATCCCCATCCAGTTGCTGTTTTATGTTGTCATGGCCTGATGCACTCCGTGATTTTCAGTGTTTATAATGAGTTTGTTCGTGTTGCTTCCAGCCCCACTTCCGCTTGAAACGGCGTCCACAGATCCTGCATTTGAAAGGCATCTCCCCTGTATGGATCCTAGCGTGCTCCTTAAGGCTCGCTCCGGTCATAAACGAGCGGTCGCACTCGTCGCACGGGAATTTGTGACTTCGCTTATGGTAGGACTCGTGAGCCTTATATTTCAGGTCATCTGTGAACTGCTTTCCACATGACTTGCAGAACATTACTGGATTCGTGGGATCGGCGGGGACAGGATCCGAGGCACGATTGTTAGGGCTCCCCGGAGACCCGTGGCTACTATTCCTCTGAAGTGGTAAGGTGCCTGGACAGAGAGAGAAGACATGGAAATTCAGCATCAGTAAATCCTTTTCCAAAGAGAGAATAAGTTTTAGTGTTTATAGTGAGTCTGTTCATGTTGCTTCCAGCCCCACTTTCGCTTGAAACGGCGTCCACAGATCCTGCATTTGAAAGGCATTTCTCCTGTATGGATCCTAGCGTGTTCCCTAAGGCTCGCTCCGGTGATGAACGTGCGGTCGCACTCGTCGCACGGGAATTTGCGAACCTTCTTGTGATACGCCTCGTGAAGCTTGTACTTGCGTTCGTCGATAAAACTCTTCCCGCACGACTTGCAGTACATTACTTGCCCCCCATGGGTGGCACTAGTTTGCTCGCTCGAGCTGGAACTTTGCCTCTGAGCCTGCTGATTTCCGAGTTGATTTCTCTCGGCTACTGAGGACGCGGAGGGTCCTAAATGAAAGATACAAAATAGGGTACAGTGAGAGTCTGCGGAAATGAGTCTGAAGCGCAACTTTCGACTGCCCTGAGGTGATGGAAGTCTGAACCGTGCATATGCAGAACCAAAGCATCAATTACACTAAGTCAACCTGCAATTCATATTGGAAGTCGATATAGTATTGGTAGAATCCAAGAATGCAATCATTTTTTCCTTTTGTTGTGATCCACAAAGCTCGTGAATTCATGGCCCATGCGCTGTAGATAACAATATGTAGGTTCTATAGGAGACAGTTCTTGCTGCGAGGAAGATGGAGAACAACAACACACCCGA
>JAUOBX010436208.1:0-10454 GCA_032360705.1 Eupentacta quinquesemita
GTGATGTGTTGACGACTTGGTGTTCTAGATATTAGGCGAGCGGCATTATTCTGAACTGCTTGAATCTTAGACAGCAGACCATCCGGGATGCCACAAAGCAGCAAGTGACTGAACCAGTGTTCTGGTGGCAAAAACAGTCAACTTGTTCCGCACATGACCGATATTACGCATGTGGCAGTTGGCAGACCTGATAACACTGTTGACGTGACGTTCCATAGATAAGGATGAGTCAAACTCAACGCCGAGATTCCGTACTGGTCCCTTGGACACCTGAACATAGAGTTAACGCATGCAGGGTTAGATATTTCTGGCGTATAGATGCTGCTTATAGATGCTTATAGATGCTGCTTATACGTTTTCTGGCGTATAGATGCTGCTTGTTGCAAGGTTTGCGATTGCAATAGTGTTCGATCGAATTTGTATGTTATCGGCTGTCCTTGGACGTTATCTATAGAACCATGAACGCTGGTAACATCAGAATCTGGAAGCGTTAACTCGATATTCCCTGGGTTCAACGTTCCCTGTTCCAAATATTTTGATAGTTGCTGCTTTTCGCAAGATGTGTTATTCCCAAAATTCGATGTCACCGGTTCGTTGATTTGTCTTCGGACGCGTCAAACTTTGGGAGCGACAGCTTGATATGCCCGGGGTCCGATGTTCCCCCTTCCCAACTGATTCCGATAGATGTTGGTAATCGCGGGGTTCGTTATTCCTACGGGTTGATGTTACCGGTATGTATTCGGCTGACTTCGAAGGTTATCTAGAAATTTGGAACGCCAGAAATATCTAACCCTACATGCGTGAGCTCTATAGTCAATGATCCCTGCTCCCGAATGTTTGTGATATCGGAATCGGAATTACCGGTCAGATGTGTCCAACTGTTTCTTCTACTTCTTCTCTTTGAAAATTCGGACCCCAACGACCTTAAATCCTGCGGGGAATTTGACATCCGCGGGGTCCGATATTCCCTATCCCGACTGACTCAAATACATGTTAGTTATTATATGATGGGCTATTCCCATGATTGCCTTGGGATTCTGTTCTGGATAATTGTTGAGGCGATCCAGAGGTTTTGGCGTGGATGCAGAAAACTTTCTCATATCCTGAGGGAGTGGGAGAAGGTACACTCTAAAAAGGGTGTTTAAAAACGTGGTTCAAATAAGTGTTTAACAACAAAGAGTTTAGGAATTGAACACTTAGTGTTAAGCAATGAAACACCCGTGTTTCGAAATTAAACACATAGTGTTTTGTATCTAAACGTGTTTAGAAACGTGGTTCAAAAATGTGTTTAGAAAAGTGTTTAATTCATAAACACATTTTTTAGAGTGTACTCACTTTTAGGGAGTAGCGCCGTCACGTTGAATGAATACGGAAATAATAATGATGAAAGTATTAATAATTATAGTCATCAAAATGATAATAGTGATGATTATAATAACAACGAGGGAGCGCTCACGCCAGCTGGTGTAGAGTTGTAGACTGTAGTTTTTTTCATTTTGTTCGTGTATTTCATTCATCTATTTATTCAGTTCATTTTGTATTTCATTCTTTTATTTATTCGTTAATTCAATCATTTGTTCATTTTTTGGTAAGCTGTTTGTTCGTTTGTTCACGGTTTGTTCGTTCGTTCGCCCCTCTGTGTTTTCGTTTAGTTGTTCGTTTATTCATCGGTTTGTACATTCATTTATTTGTTCGTCGTTCAATTCCTCATTCGGGCCTCTGTTTTTTCTTCGTTCATTTGTTCTATTGTTTATTCATTCATTCTTAATAAGCAATTCACGGCGTATTTGTCATTCTTTTCTCTGCTCAATCAGCATTTCTCAGCTATAAAGTACTATCTGATGCAAATATGTTAGCCCATCGGTATGTCAGTTCCACAACAGATCGTGGTATATCATTACACTTACACATATCCAGTTACTAACATTACACACATAATATTAAACATATGTAGAGCCTGAAACCTAACCTGTTAACTCCGCAGGTATACAAACTAGTGCATAACCTATCAGTGAGTTGCACATTGTTCTAATTACCTCGGCCCCCGGCATATATCCTGCCGCCAAACAGGTGTTATTGATATCTGCCCCTTGCGACCAGTACAACACGCAATTTTTTCTCACTCCCATTTCGGCAGATTGGCGAAACAGGATCGAAGAAGATTTGGACACGCTGCTTCGCTTTAACACTCTAATAATTTGATTTTCCAACGACATATTTTGGAAATACATAATGTTTCTTGATAACCCCGGGACAGCCATAACCTATCGAACCATATCGATAATTTTACCCGAGAAAAAAAACAAATGTTGAATTCAGCTTAAGGCTCATCGGGAGTGAGAAAATAAGTCGTCGCGATACGGAAACTATACCATGATCAGTTTCTGCAAAGGTGTGAATTGAGATATCTTGTAGAATGAAAACGTCTGACACTAGGGAACGGGTGCAGAGGAGTCAAACTTGCAGTGGTGGCAAATAACATGTGGCCCATATGCTTCGTTGGGTTGAGCGAAATATATCCGTTAACAATCAAATGAACGCCAACGGGAGTGTTGATTGGAACAATGGAACTAAACTGTTCTAATTTCGTTATGGTTTCAATCAGAAGTCAAAGGGTTGGGTAAAATATGCCAGATCGTAGGCAGGGATGAATCTCCTGATGACAGTTCACATTTTTCAATGCGCATGCTCACTGCGGCTAAACCTCCAGAACTGACAAATGGAATTATCTACATAGACTGTTCGAATCTGTTATTACATTCAAATGCAAGTGATCGATCTGGGGAGTTTTGTGTAGAAGAGTCCAATGTTCTCTTCAGGGCAGTCCAGAAAGATTGCACTGAGCCCTAATGAACAACATCCCTATACTGTAACTATATTTGCTTCACATGTAGCCCTCGGCACTGTGTCATTCGCATACATCATGGCCTATCGTGAACTGACTTATTGTGTCCGCGTCATGAAAGTGAATAGAGTGTATAGATATGGAAAGGCGGGATGGTCCGAATTATGAAAATATTCGTGATTTCCATACATTGCCTACTGCCACTAATCAGTAAGTCGCAGAAAGTACTTATGCATTGGTTAAATCGCCAGGGCTTGACTCTGATCGATCCCCTAACAGTGGCGTCGCCTCAATTTCATTGACTATTGCCAGGGTATCCACACACCGAATGCTTGCATCTAAGTGGAGCGGTAGCATCGGTTTCTGCATATCAGGAATTTCGGGAAAATAAACCCCTGTTATCGAGTCAATACACTGAATTCGTAGCAGTTCCCTAATCGTCGATTCTGAAAATAACTGATGAGTAGCCGGATGTTCTATTGTTCCTTCAACAATAGGCTATGCATGGCTGCGCAGACAACATGCGTGAGCATACAGGCACAGCGATCAATGTAAAATATGTACATCAGTTATTAACATGCAACACATGGTATGGCATTAGGCAACGAGATCAGTGCATTTGATACGTCCAAAAGTTTCTTCCATGGACTGATTGTTGATGAAACAATCGAAATATGAACCAAGACGACCTTCACCCCAAATAACTTCGCTCAAGTTCGCACAGTCTGCAAATGGATAATTATTCCTATACACGACGGGAAACCCGCCCTAGTGACAACCGAATCATTCGCATAACTGATCACCGTTTTGTCAATCTCATACGGTCATTCACACCCAAACGGCGATGCTAGGTCTAAAACACGAGATAACCAGAGTGGACCACCCTCTTAACAACATATTTCGCGATTTGCAGCTGTTCCAATAGTTCACAATTGTTCACTGGGTCATTGACATCGGCCTATAAATTCATTGATATTATTTTTCGTATACACAATAACAAATTCAAGTAAATTACCCGTATGCAGATTTTGTCGGCTCGACATTCGTCATGCAGCGAGCCTATTTATCCAGTGACTAATTATATCTAGGTATGTTATTGATTCCTGGTCGACTAAAAAATATGCCGCATGGCGAAAGCTGGGACTCAGCCCCCGCCCGGCTCTCTTTGTTGACCGAAAGTGATACTTGGTATTGTTCGCTCCCATCGAAGCAGCCTGGCGTGCCTAATGCATTCGCCACATATACATCGCATGTAGGCTACATTAGCTGAGTGCCCTCACGTTAGGATTGCAGGATTTGATAGACTGTTCAAACTGCTATACAACGCTATACAAGGAAGTGAAGCTGGATTTTAAAAAGTGAAAACGAAAGCACAGTCTCGGTGCACGGAGGGGGAATTATTATTTTGAAGATAATCAATTTGATAGCGTATCTGGGTGTCATGTTGCGGACCCCACGTCAGTGCAATCAATTAATGGGGCTGCCAGGTGTCTAACACGATCGGGATTGATTAACACTACAAACAGCGTTTGGGCTATACATAATTATAGACACCAACTTTTGACGATCAACAAAACCACGTGAGTCTCTTCAATTACCTATAGCATTCAGTAGTGGCTGCATTGGACTCTGTACACTGTCCATACGGGCTAGCCTGACACACTCATCATTGGAAATTCAGGTAAGTAGTTAGATCTAACAGTCAATTCAGTATAGGGTTACTGAACAGCGATGTGAGTATTTTAAGCATAGAAATGAACTGCGGAAATTTTGAAACGAATCGCATCATGGGTTTTATACACTCACTGAAAACTTTTCAGGTTGCAGACCCCATGTCAGTGTACTCAATTCGTGACGCTGCCAGGATTGATTGAACACGACCAGGTTTAATCAACAGACATCGGTTAGGCTATACATTTATAGACATCAACTCACTTTTAAAGTTGAAGATCAACAAAATATCGCGTGAGTCTCTTCAATTACCTATAATTCAGAAGTGGCTGTATTGGACCCTACACTGTCCATATGGGCTTGCCATACACACATTTCATGAGCCGAGTTCAGGTAATTTTAGATCCAACAGTCTATAGGGTTACTGAATGACGGTGTGGGTATTTTGAGCATAGAAATGGACTCCCGACAAATCTATCTATTTGGTAATAAAGAGGGCATGTAAAATTCACTCAACAGCGGCACAACATTTCTCAGTCAAATATGATAACCTTCTAAATGAACCAATACGTGGCGGAACCGTGTACCGTATGTGATGTAGGCTGATTATTGCTATACCAAGCATTATCAATTCATGAAACGTCATTTCCATAAGTGTTAACACTGTATGTTTGATAGTGCACATTTGAATGCGATCATTTTTCAGTCTTATCGCAATGGGTGGAAGAATGTTTTTGTGTTATTAAATTGATGAATTGTTTCCGGTGAGATACATGGTGCAGGAAGAGCCTGAACACGCTTTGGGCATGTCTATTGTATTTGTCCCACTGTATTGCCTGCTAGCAATAAGTGAATGAATGAGCATGAATAACAAGAAGCTACCTGACTAAAAAAGGAACATAACATAAAAAATAACTGCATGTAACATACATATATCCCCATTCAAACATCAATTTTCAAAAAAAGAAAAAAGGTCTAGGCTACAACAGCGATCCATTTCCGCAGGATCCAAAGAGCAATCTAGTAATGTGTCCATCGCTGGCATAGCCAACGGATGGTATTCTCTCCTTATACCTGTATTAGCCTATATATCGCTGTTGGTAATTTGTCCATGGAGTGGTACTCTTCAATTAAACATCGCTTGAATCACCGGGTGCCAGTTACATTATAGCCAGTAGGCTATGTAGCCGACTCAGCTCCAACGGGAAAAACACTACTGACGATTTAATGCATACAACGCGTTTACTCTACCCCTATATTTCTGTTCATTTTCCAGACCGCTTCGACGTTCAACAAAGGGAAAAACACTCGACTTCGGGCGACTTCTGCGCTAAATCTGAATGCCTGCCCGCTCGTCTTTGTTCTAGACTCTTGATGGACGGCCAATGAGGACTAATTAAACTGATCAGCTGATATTTGGAGGCTGTTTATATACTCAGTAATCTTCTCTGCCGGGAAACGCGTTGATCAATTTCATTAACTCAGTGTATATTATGACCCCAACAGGAGTGTTTGCCAGTCAAATTTAATCCCGTTACCATCGCCCCGAGCGATCACATTCGGGTACGATAACACTCATTGAAAGGATTATTATTCTAACGGGTTGGACGAGAAAAGCCGACGGAAATACCTGGACAATAGTTTCCACTCGGATGCTTTCACTTTTACGAACAGTTATTTATGTCTTGTTGATAAGGAGCGGAGCAGGCACACTGACTTTCTGTGGATATAAGTTACAAGTACATTTCTGAGCGGACCGAATTGAATTTCGGTTCTTCGTATCTTGTGGAGTGATAAATAAATAACGTGTTCGCCGTTATCATAAAGTTGTATACAATACCAACTGGATTATTCCCAAACGTGGATTAACTACCCGACGGAAAGTATTAATGGATATTACCGCTCTTTCGTTCTCCTGAGGATATTCGATGATGGAGTTTTTTGTGTAGTAAACAAACTACATCTGTCTTATGATATTTTGGCTGTCGTGTCGGCTCTATGAACTAGTGAGAGAGGAATCATGTATTGTAATTCGGCATAATATTTTGCAACTCACGGGAACCTAACATGGGATCTTCCAACGGTAAGTGCAGACGCCCGAATGGGGTTTTGAAAGGGGAGGACGGTTGTTCACCCCTCTATGCCCTATGTGGCACCAAACCGACCTCTGTGCTCTATAGCAAGAGTCTGGAGAACTGCAGTCTCAAGTTATATCGAGTCGACAACGAGAACGAACAAGAAGACGTTGTCGTTATGTTAGACTGCGGAGGAAGGGTTTACGCGAACGGAAAGAAGGTCTACCCATTCGAAGGTAATTCCACTGGGTCTAAGGAAGAACTCAACAATGCCTCTAGGATCATCGGGGAGTTGACTCACGGCAGGATTCCGGATGTTTTCGGGAAGGGTGGACAGATAGAGAAACATCTCAGCCCTGGGGACTACGCCGGTGCCTTGGACAGTCTCTTGAATGTCATGGGAGAGACATTCAACCAACTCCTCTTCGATGGTCTCAAGATGCAGGAGAGCATGAGGATACTCGAGGAAGAGAAAACGGGCCTCTCCCTCAAGGTCCTGGAATTGAAGAGGGAGCAGCTTCACTCTCAGAAACTGGAACTAGAGAAAAAGAAACTAGAACTCCGCGTAGAGGAACTAGAGGCGAGCTTGTCTCTCCAGTCCGGAATGTTCATCAAACCAGGCTATAAATCGGCAACTCTCTCGAGGTCTTCTTCGATCGGTGTCGGAGAGGGGAGGCACGGTGGCTTCCTCGCGCCGCGTAAAATCACCAAGTGCGGATCTCTCCGGAGGGACGGGTCACTCCCTGTCGGCAGTGATTCCGAAGATCCGCCCAAGAATGGACACCAACCGCGTCATAGAGTCGTAGCCAGGCTCCGAGAACTGGAGGTCGAAAGGGAACAGATCACCCACCAAAGCTCGCTCCTGCAGTTCCAGCTGGACGCCCTCGCCGCACAGCAAGAACTGGCTCAAGCCAAGGGACGAACTGGAGCTAATAACAATGCGAGTGGAAAACATACCCCAGAGTCTCCGATAAAAAACAAACACCCGAGCGCTCCTGATGGTCGCAACCAACGCTCGAACATCAACGAGAGTCTAGATAAATTGAGTGTGTCCTCGAACGGATCCGGCTCGGGGTTCGACGGGTCTTCGATGAATGAAGAACTGTCGGAATCTGGGTCGCCATCGCCCGAGCACGATTCCATCCTGGAGGAGTGTGGGTCTCCAGAGAACGGACTCGTTAATGACTCCGTCAGGAATGGGTTCGATCATGATGAAGACTCGGAGGACTCTCCGAGGCACGTATCTAGTAGACCAAGAGGACACGACCGAGGGTCGAATGGCTACACCAGCGGCGGGTCGAACGGCTACGGCAGCGCCAGTGACGATCACACTGACGGATCGTCGCACAGGTCTCGGACTGGTTCCGGTACCTTCGAGTCACCTCGCTCGTCGAAGAAGGAAGTGAATCTGAGACACACGGAGTCGCTGAAGGATCACCGTCACAAGACCAGCAGAGAAACGTCCTGGGAGAAGTACGACACTCTCAAGAGACGCTACGAGGATCTGAAGAAGAAACGGGCGGAGAGGTTGCATCAAGGGGCCGTCTTCGTCGCGCAAGAGGACATGGCTTCCACACCGTCCATTCAGAAACATGTTGCGCAGGATTCATGCGCAAATGAACCGGACTTGAGATGTTCCACGGCCCTCGTGGATTTATAGAGATTAGACATCACAGAAAAAGAGACGAACAAAGTATTGACAAATCATTATTGTATAGAAAGTATTATAAAGTTTATGCACTTGGAAAATGATTGTAATTGCATACAATAGGGAAGCATGCTCAATTGCTTGTCGTGTTTTAAGGGCGAAACGATTTGCGCTTCTCTTGTGTGAAGGATTTTAATTAATAGTGAAGGAATTGTGTATACTCGATTGATGTTGCTGAAGTGTAGTGACACTGAAAGTATCACTCTTATATAAAAGAATGTTGGCGAAAATATTGAATATCGAATTGAGTTTGGCATTAGGCTATTGCAATGGATTGTATCCTGTACTGTAATGAAATTGTGCCAAATATTCACGTGAAGGAATAGTAGGTTGTTATTCTGAGCCACCATACCCAAGAGCTACATTTTGAAATGTCGGCGTACAGTTATTATGAACTGATAACTTGCCTCTTCCTTTGAAATATAACAACGAAACATGATATACGGTACCTTAAGTTCATCTGATTTCTCGTAAAATTTGCCAGAACATTTCGGTATAGTTTAGGCTTTATGATTGATCGGTGTCTACTGGAATATAGGGACTATATGCTGACATATTACTTTGTCTAACTATTTCACCAGCTTCCATATAAAAAAATCAAACAAATAGAGAGAATGGTTGACTGGATTCGTCAATGCTCATGAACTTTCATCTAAAACCCTCGACCTAGTAGTCTGTTCGGCGCTGCTCGAATAAAACAGGGTCAGTTTCACTTCATACATACAAATGGCCTTGAAATAGAAACGCAGTTAAACAATGGATGTCAGTGGAAATCAAATCAGATGAAACTAAAAGTCCATTATCGGAATATTACCTAACAAATTATTGGGCCTAACGAGTTTATGAAATCCCTTAACTTTCTCTTCAATACAAGATTCGATAGAGAAACAATCAGTAGGCCTACCCCTGATTAGCTCATTCCCAAAGTAGGTTTCGAAGATTATTATTTCAGACATTTAGTCGAATTGGTCCCCTATCAGACTGTAAGTACCGTTATCTTATTGTTAGACTGTTAGATATGGTAAATGAAAGCAAGAAAATCACGTAGCTATATAGCTAATTAGTCTAAAATGGCTTCCTAAATATCGTTTTCCCAAATTCGCCAAATCTCCCCCACAGCATGGTAATAATTCAATCTGGTATATAAATGATATCAAAATATGTTTAGCTCCCCCTTTGGGCTTTGTGTTGGCGCTGATAGGTTTATTTAACTTAAGTATGAGTCATCAGGGATTACAATGTTCCCCTTCATGCTTTTGTATCTCCAGCGACCTTGCTCATTTGGCGTTCCATAGAGATACTCTCTTAGAAAACTTCAGTCTGTTTTCTGTGATGATTGCCTTCTTGCGCAGAATGTCATCACTCCCGGCGTGCTGGAGGAATTAACCGTCGCGTAAATGCGTGACTGTGGAGAGAGGCCGAGGGAAATTTAGGGGGAGTTATAAATTAGAAGCTGATAATTGGAATATCCTTGCTCCCGTGAGTGATGAAGCGACGAACAAAGAAAGCTCGGGCAACCGCTCTAAACGAGGGAGAGATCTCGGATTCATTAATTTTCTGTCTGGGTTCGTCGTTCGAGTCAGTGATGATCATGAAGTTTATATTATCTTTTGTAGGCTGTGCCTATGCGCATTGTAGCGCATTGTAATGGATAGGCCTATCACTGTATAAGCTCGAGAGTAAATGCAGGGATGTTAGGAACAATTTATGATCCCCCCGTGGATGTTATTCTCGAAATTAGGCGGTCATAACACATACACAAGGGATATGACTCGCGTCTTGAATAATTTCGTTAGATATATGCCCAGTCCCAGGGATATGTCCATGGATGGCACTGTGTTACCCTGTCGATACCCTTGTGTCTGGCTCACGTCCATGCTTCTTCATACAGTGGGTCCGTCCGCCCCCCCCCCTCTCCTCACATGATTCGAATGAATATTTAACAAAAACACATTTTGTGCTGTCCAGTGGAAGTATAACAGCTATTTTAGGTGATAGAAGGTGTGGTCCACAAATACCTCTTAGCTGCCAATAGGGATGGGGAGGTCGTTCACGAGGGCGTCTTCCCCTTGGGTCCAGACTGTGGGGGGGGGGGGGGGGGGGGGGGGGGGGGGGGGGGGGGGGGGGGGGGGGGGGGGGGGGGGGGGGGGGGGGG
>JAUOBX010436318.1:0-10453 GCA_032360705.1 Eupentacta quinquesemita
ATATGAGATTTTGAGATGCCATAACTTCCTAACCGAACATGCTATGAAGTTCAAACAAAGTGGTATGGGACTATTTTGTATTACTCTATAATACTACTACATCCAAACAAGTTTTCATTTGGCTAGAATTTCCCTTTAACCCAAAGAAATCAAAGGACATGGTATTTGAGAAGCACGAGGGTCTCGTTTCTTCCAAGTTAACTAAGATATCGATCAAGGACTCTGAAGTTGAACGGACTCACCCTATCGTATCAATAATAGACTGAATTTCACGAGTCATATAAGCTGGATACTGAACCGCGTATATTTCATAGTTTCGACTCTATCATATATAGTTCCATATTTTCATGTAGAAGTGTGGAAAAGACTAGTTTTTGTTGCTAAAATCTTACCACACCTAGTTTATGCTGTCTCCGCCTAGTACTACTTCCTAACATCAAAGGACAAGAAGCGAATCTTAATCTTTATTATTGTTCAAGAATTTTTCAATATAGACTTTAATTTTCTACTGTCTACTGTGAACAGTGCTGCACAAAATTAGTTTATTGGATGTGACATGCATCAAGAACAATGAGATACATTCTCTGCATACAGAACTTAACTCTCTGCTCCAAGAACCAACTAGGTATAACTTGAGAAACAAGGCTGTAACACCAAAGTTTAGAATCAGTGTATATAAAACTAGTTTCATTTATCGTGCTGCCCTCTATCTACAACAGGGTACTATGAATGATGTGTTATAGATGGTAATTTGGATATTTTTTCTGTATATATTTCCTTCCCTCCTTCAAATATTAACATTGATATTATCCTTGTTTTCCTTGCATAATATTGTTTTCGATGTCCTGTTTATAAATATCTATATTTATACTGGAACGAATAATTGAAATGGAAATGTGAATCATGATAAGTCCGAAAGTCATGTTGACTCCATGTGCCCTACATGTTTGGAATGCAAATGTCACGGTCCTGTATGAAATCGAGGAACCACTAAGCCTTTTGACTTTCTGGTGAGAAAAGAAAAGTTTTTCACTAAGATTGATATTTCAGCTGTGTTTATATCAGGGCCAGTTGGGCTTTTATATCATCTGTACCATGATTTTAATTTTGGTCTACAGGTTGTGTGATATGTAATGTATATTATCATGTGTATTACTGGATAGAAAATGATACCAATTACATATGAAAGCAACAAAGATAGTAAAAGTTCTATATGCTTTGTTATATATATGTTTGTTGTCACAGGCAGTGTTTATGTTTCTGCTAGACTAGACAGCTTGCAAACCAACCCCTGCATGGGAATGTGCTGTTGAACATATCACTCCTTACTGGAGGCTGGTTGTCTTTCTCAGCACTATCACTTGGAGGTGCGGTGCATAACTTTGCAGAAGAATGCTGACTACTTGAGGACCTAATATAACTGATCTCCATATTAAGATTATGCAGAAGGTATAGTAGACCAAGAATGACATGATATATGATACAGACAAGGGCATATGTTGCTGGCTGATGAGGATAACAGTCTAGCAGGAATGCATAGTCGTCGGATGAGGAGAAGCATCTCAATTCTCAAGCACAGGTCTTTATTTCAGAACTGGTGTATTTAGTTTGAAAATAACCCTATCAACAACCTCAGAACAGAATGTGAGGGTATGTCATAAAACAATTTCAGTACCAAAGGTCAAATTAACCACATTCTGGTGTTATGATCTGTATCAACCTTGTGTGGATGTTGATAGTTAGTGACAGCTTGTGAGAAACAATCATACTTTTCCCCATGCCCGCAGTGTTTTTAGGATCGAAGTAAGACAGCAGTTGTAGTTCACATAGACCGTCGACAACCTATGGGTCGCGACCCTTTGGTTGGGTCGCGAAAGAAATGTTGGTGGGTCATGAAATTGATATGCTCTGTCGCAGAAAAAATGCACTGATCTTCAATTTACAATACACGGGGACAAAAATGTGTTGACAAGCCCTTTACCAAGAATTACTCTTCCTTCGAGTAGGCCTACCCTACTGCCGGAAACATCAAGGGGTCAACCAGGAAGCCAAGGTACTGCTGCAAAAAGCCAACTTCACTGGAGAGGGGGTTAATTAGGAAGCCAAGACATGGCTCATTACTACAGCAAAGAGCCTACTTCACTGGGGAGGGGTTGTGCAAGGCCCCGCCCATTACTACAGCGAAGAGCCTGCTCCACTTAGGAGGGGGTGGGCGAGGGAGCCGAGACCTTGCCCATCACTACAGCAAATAGTCTACTCCATTTGGGAGGGGTGGGCAAGGGAGCCAAGGCCTCGCCAATTATTATAGCAAAGAGCCTACTCTACTGGGGAGTGGCCCGGGTTAGTCAGGTAGCCAATACCTCGCCCATTGCATAGGGATGTTTATGCTACTGACGTAGCTGCGTGGATGAGAGATCCCAACCCAGCTGTCCTTTCAAAACTGAGGTCGCATGACCGGAACGAACTAGAAACTGCACTGTAACTCTTAGTCTTTGCGCTAATCTTAGAATTGCGCTTTCACCCATTCGTCTCACGTCTTATTGAAATGCAGCAGGCTCAAAAGTCTCACTGAATGTCCAATAGGCTGATGATTCAGGGCATTACTCTCGTTCTCGGCTTCATGTATTGCACATGCTGTTTTCGGATTTTTTCATCAATTTGAGTAATATTTCGAAAAAATACGGCATGGGGGAAGCCTCGATTATGATCCTATCTTCTGCCCCGGATAAAGAAATTGAAATAAAGGCGAAAAACGATGTTTGTAATTGCGTGAACATGATAGAAATGATTAAAAGCTCGTTTGCAGCATTGATAGGTCTTTTCCAGTGATCTAAGAAGGTATCCTTTCTCAAAGAAATGGGTCCCGCAACATAGTCTATATTATTTTAGGGTCATGACTCCATAGAGGTTGCCGACCCCTGACAGACAGACAGACCACGGGCGAGCGTGAGACGGGACGAATGCAACCCCACTCCCCCACCCGCCAGCACGACCTCACCCGGTGCAGCCACGCACCCACTTTCGACGCTCGGGGCGAACAGTCGCCAGGGAGGACGGGGGAAGTGCGCCGGAGCCGAGGCACCCCATGTAGCAGGCGGCTCTTGTCTGTTTGCTTCCTGACAGCTCCACGTATGTTTAAATCACATTCTCTTCATTGTGAGCAATCGGGATGAAGCACCTTGCCCGACGCTCAAGCCAATTATGCTGCCACGCTCCACGTTTGAATTTTGAACCCTCTCTTCAAAGTTCTCTTCATCGTTCGCTCACGGTACTTCGATCTCGTGCTAAGAATTTAGCCTTAGATGGTATTCACTTCACCCTCTTGGGGCTGCAATTTGAAACAACCCGGCTCTTAGGTAACTTCCGCCCGGCCTATTGGGGCCCGCTCTACGAGACAATCACCCACGCTGTCTACGAGTTATTCGAATTGGCCCCGATCTTGAGACTGGAACCACCGTCGGCAAGAGTTCGGTTCCCCGTACGCCACAGGTCCCCCCAAGCACTGCAATGGGTGCGCAGATTCGGCGCAGGGCTTCCTCATCCTCGCTCGCCACTTCTGATGGAATACTTGTTTTAGGCTTGTCAGTTTCTTTCCACCTCTGCCCAATAATATGCTTAAATCAGCACGCCCCAACTGAGGTCTGGACATGTCGATCCGGTCGCCCAAAGACGAGCCTTTGAGACTCGTGCGCGTCGCGCCGGGCGACGACCGTCTGGGCTCTGCACCGACGGGTGTTCCCTCGTGAGTCGCGCTCTGCCTCTTTCGGTCTAGCGCCGAGTCGCCGACACCGTGGGCTCCGGGTTTGACACTGACTCGACGCAGCCTTGCGACCAGGCGCTCTTCAACGGCTCCAGACAGGAGGGCCGCACGAATTTCGTCCAGCGTTTAAACTGAGTTATGGACATGTCGGTCCGGTCGCCTGGGGCGATTCTTTGAGCCTAGCAGCTCCCAACCACGCCGTCTCGTAGGTTCCGGGCGCGGACACCGAGTGACTCATGCGCGTCCAGCCAGGGCTCTGCACCGACGGGTCTCCCTGCGGAGGTACGCTCTGCCTCTTTTGGAAGAGTCCAGCGGTGCTGAGCGGTCGTACCTCGATATCATGGGCTCCAGGTATGACACTGTCCCGACGCAGCCTCACGGCTGCAACCGGTCGCACCTCGGCGGCCCCTGGGCCCTGACAGGAGAGCCGCGCAAAGCTCGTCCGCCGCCACCCGTTGGAGGACAGTGGTCTCAACTGAACATGATCCGAGGCTCGTCGAGGAATCCGGACTGCTATTTTCGTTGGAAATGTCGATGATCAGTGATGTTCTGCCATTCACCCGAACTCTCGCAGCTGACTGCAAATGTCATCAAGACACGAGCCAGGGAATCCACCATCAAGAATTGCCCGGCACAGTTACTCCGAACTGGATACGTAGGCCTACATGCGTTCCTTGGATACTGTGTTGACAAGCTTCTTGAGTTTTGCCCTCTCGGAACCTTGATTGGACTCGTACTAGAAATATTAGGGCTTAACCGCCCCACGCACGTCCCCAATTCGGACTTGAATCGTTGTCACCTTCATTAAATGTCATGTCAACTGATGTCACAATATCACATGCACAGGCATACCCGCGAATGCGCAAGGCAAAGAATCGACAATCAATCTGAGAACTAGACATATGCAGTCGGTGAACTGCCCGCGTGTATATCCCCGCAAGAATCATGGATAATGATCCTTCAATTTACCGGCTTCATGTTGTTCAGCACCAACAATAGTCCATATCCATCAAGTTTCGTTCAATTAAGACAAAGTTGGGGAAATCGCAAAAATTACGTCAATTTGACCTGCGGTGACCTTGAAATGACAGTCATGTTTTTTCGGGACCAACTATAGTGCACATACACCCACCAAGTTCCGTGGTAATGGGACAACCTTGAACTAGAGGGCAGCAGTTATGTAGCAACGCCCATCGAGCCATTCCAAGATTTTACTAGGGCGGACACATGTTCTGAGTTTCAGATCAATCGGACAGAGCTTCAGGCAGTTAGTTGCGCTAACACCTTTAATTTTTGGCTGCATAAAACCTGCAGAATACAGGGCAGTAGTCATGTAGTATTGTCCACTTTCGAACCCCTCCAAGACTGTATTAGGACGGACACGTATGTCAAGTTTCGAATAAATCCGACAAAGCGTTAGAGAGTTATTGCGCTAACGCCTAAAGTTTTCGGCAGCGGCTACACCCCAAGACCATAACATCCCCACCCGACGTTGATACGCGTCACGGGGATACGGTGATGTTCTGGCTAATTTTCTTTCAACCGTGTGGAAAAATTATTCAAACGGGGCTATATCAATGCAGCCGGGGTTTAATGTTCCCAGTGTTCGATGTTCCCGGATCACTGTTCCCAGTTTTGGAGTCATTGTATTGATCCATGAATGGAACGATGTTCAACATTCCCGTTTTCAAACGAAGAACATGCCTTCTAGTGAAGGAGGAGAAGGGGGCTGCGGTGCGGATCTCGGACCTTCGGCTCGGAGGGACGCGCGTGGGACTAACTGCGTCCGCCGTCCCTCTCTCGCAAAATGGAGTGCCAGTCGGTGCGGTCGGAAACCGCCAAGCTCATCAGGTTGCTCGCGTGCGACTGAACCGACACGGCACGCTCACTTGTTTGAAGATGGGAACCTCGAACTCTGGGAACATTGAACCCTGGGAACAATAAACCCTGGGAACATTGAACCCCGAGAACATCAGATAAGTTCTCCGCAATGAATAGGACAACGTTTGTGTGTTCGTTGCACAAATAGTGTTAGTTCAAGTTCAATGTCAGTCAAGGTCACGAAAAGACAACACTCAAAATCTTGTCAGCACGATATCTAACGAGCGTATACAAACATAATGCTGGGTTCAAATTTGGTGTGCGGACTGCACAAAGGCCTATAAATTGAGGATGATTTGTTGGTTCAACATTTTTAGGCAGTGGTGTAACGGAACGTTTTGTTCGAATGAATGAACTGCACCAGGTAACCACACGTACCCTTCATGACCATTTTTCGACAATATGTGTCCTGTTGAGACAAACCACGAAGTCATTAGGCCTACACTACCCCACGACGGAACGCCCATCACAAGCCATCTGAAGGTATAAATCTTTGTGTATAGTCATGCAGCCTCAAACACTGTAGGCCTACAATGAAGGCCTAAAGTTGACGTTGTTATCCCGACAGAGCATTTCTATGGGGATAGCTGCATCTGTTTTCCCACATTTACCTCATTAGTCCTTTTGCTTCGAGCTCATTCTTTTTGTGTGACTGATAACCAAATTCATTTTGATAACAAGCCAAAGGAAACTAGACATGTGTAGGAAGGTCAACTGCCCACGTGTATATTCCCGCATGAATCATGTACAGGGATGTGGGTGACCTGGAAATGACCAACTCTGGCCCAAATCTGACCAACTCTGGCCCAGCCATTTCAGGGAACTATAACAAATTAAACTGATTTGACCTCCAGTGACATTTATGTTGTTCATGACTAACTATAGTCCACATCAACTAGGTTCCCTTCAAATCTGACGAAGTTAGGACAATCTTATGAAGGACGCAAATTTGACCTCCGGTGACCTTGCAATATCCGCCTCTTCCCAGGACCAACTGAACGACGTTTCGTGTAAGTCGGACAAACTTGATGATTCCGCACCCAACCTACAGAATAGATGACAGCTGTCATGCGGAAACGCTCACTTTCGATCCAATCCGAGATTTTAGTAGGTCTACCAAATTTCGACTCAATCGAAGCTTCAGAGTATCGCGCTATTGCCTAGAAGCCCATTTCCGACGGCATCGGACGCAACGGCAACGAGCACAACCCCAAATATGAAAGATTCGCTCATCGTGACCGATTCATCGGTATAATACGGTTAACGCAGATTTGAAAATAAAAAGTCAGGCAATTGTGACTTTCAACCTAACTCTACCAATTTATGAGAATGCTATTCGATGGTTGGGCAAGGGTGGGGCTTGCTTTGTTAAGACGTTTTGGCGAATTCTACTCTAGTGGCTCTGCTGTCAACACCCACACAGTACGCCCTCTATTCACACGTCTCTCAAAACCAACATATTCTTTGATCTGTCCACCTTCGGGCATGATAAATAGAGGGCGCTCGTGTATCAGAAGACGGCATATGATGATGAACTTCAGGTTATCGCCTTCGGAGCTCATCTGAGGTCACTACATGTACGGATTCTTATAAGGAACACGGTCGATTTTTATTTTCACCTCAACCTTACCCCAACCACCGCGACAGTGATAGTCCCGCATACACAGAAATCGGTTCCCGGCGACGTTATTGGTGTACAGGGTACGTTCAGAAGTTTCATATTGTACGCTGGGGCATCACATGAGCACATAAGTATTGTCACGGAGCGGCGACAGGCGCTATCGTACAAAAATGTACAGTTACTGGCACAAACCAAGGGATAGCCATGTGGTGAATTTCAACATATGATATAGGTTATGGATTTGACCGAGGAGTTGAAAATGCCCCGGAATTCCAACTGCAGCCAACCTTATTTGCATTCAACCTATCTTGGAAATATGTGATATATAGGTCTGCAGGTCTTGCCCAAGCTCTGGTACTACCGAGGTGAGGCCATGGGATCCGGAACCGGGATCACCAACGAGTTCCACACCAGTGCTGGATGAATCGAGACCGGTCACGAGTCCCTATTTCGAGGGATCGTAGCTCGGACTCGGAGCTCAATGACTCTGACTCGACCCAAAGGACTCGGGGACTCGGTGCAAGCAAATTAATTGTTTATTTATATTTAACCCTTAGCAATGATAAGGTGTGTATTTAACATGCCAAAACTACTACGATAGTAGCAATGATGCATTCAACACCTTGGCAAAGCCTATTTGTGTTTTGAGTAGCCTAAGCCATGTAGTGGTTATTGAACTGCACCAAAAATAGTGCAGCTCGAACATGTGTATTTGGGTTCTCAGGCCCAAGCCCGTCAGACCATGGTCAATATTCTTGGCCCCGAGATCAGTCCATATAAAATACATCGAGTAGTCGAATACAGGACACTGCTGCCTTCACTATCCTCGTACTGGCTGACTGGTATGTCATACTGTTATCGAGGTATGACACGAAAATGCCATGAATTTGAATATGCATCTATGTTTCGTTCGAACACGAATATAGAAAATAGAATATAAGATGTTTCAGATGATGTGTCAATGATCGATGAATGGCATAACTTTGGACTTTCGACCAGTGGCGTAGCCAGACATTTTTTCGGTGGGGGAAGGGGGACATGGGGGTGCCAGGATATGCAGTGGGGGTGGAGGCAAAGGATTGAAGGTACAATACGTCCACTATCTAAGCGGAGCGCCACCATGGGTTGGCGCGGAGCGTACAACGAAATTGTGGATCTTGGAGACCTCCCAGATGGCAGGAAACGGCATCTCCCGTGTACTGATTTGATTGCAGAAAGCTCGGAGAAAAATTTCGAAACAAGATGTTATGCTTCGCATTTCAGGATTCCATGAAGAATAAGACACTTTCCGTGTTCGCGATCTCGCGGAAATCATCTTTTGCTTGCTGAGTTCCCGAGAATGGCCTGTCGTGGAGCGTACAAGGGAATTTTTGGGTTTTGAGACCTCCCAGATTGCAGGAAACAGCATCTTTCGTGTATGTTGTTGCAGGAAGCTCGAAGAAAAATTTAGAAAATCATGAGTTATATTTTGAATTTCAAGATTCCATAAGGAATAAGACACTTTCTGTGTCCAAGTTGAAAATGCGGCGATCATCTTTTGCTTGCTGAGTCCCCTAGAGTGGCCTGAGCGTACATAGGAAATTTTGGGTATGTGCGATCACCCAGATGGCAGGAAACAGCATCTCCCGTGTATGGTATTGCAGGAAGCGAAAATCAAGATGTTATCTATATTTTTATTCTAAGAGTCCATACGCAATGAGACACTTTCTGTATTTAGGTTGTGGCAATCATCTTTTGTTTGAGTCCTTGAGAGCGGTCTGGCGCGGAGCACAGAAGGAAATGTTGTGTATCTTATTGGAGGAAGCACGATGAAACATTTCTAAAATTAAGATACTATATCCTGAATTTTAGGATTCCATGCGGAATAAGACGCGTTCTGTTTCCATGTTGCGACAAACATATATTGCCTGAATCCATGAAAGTTGCCTGGATGCCGTTGGGGCTTATGTGTAAAGATACAGGGTTGTCTATGTCCACCATTTGAACGGAGTGCCACCATGGGTTGGCATGCATCGCAGGAGAGAATTTTCGGCTTTACCAAAAAAAATAAAAAAAATTGCACTTCCTGAGCATCATAATTACATAAAGGCCTCCCCGGGGTTTCTATATACACGTCTCATTGCGGAGTAGGATAGCTCTGTCTCACATGACTCAATAAGAGAAATACATCCCGAACGGCTCATTTCGCAAGTGTCCGAGTCAATCGTGCGGTTCGACTGATAATTTAAAAATCAACCGTTAATGTAAAAACGTCTGGGGGTCACGACCGCTTTGCCCCGAACTCTGAATCAAACCCTTCATATGGCGGACCGTTACATGATGTACGGACGCGGCTGTTTAATCACCAAGACACACGTAGTCCCTAGCTAGATTCTTCAATGATCAAGTCGGGTTATTGATGAGGGAAATGGCCGTTGATGCTGTCCGTACGATCCACTACTTTTGTATTCCTTGCCGAAAGTAAAAGGAATCTATGCAGTCATGCAATTGCATGTGTGTGGATGTGTGTGTGTGTGTGTGTAGGTGTGTATGTGACACTTCTTGTGTACACGATTTTCGTCGACTGCAAACATTCAACAAGTTAAAATTTGGTACAGAAGTTACATATATAGAGAGGAAGATCCCTATTGTCAGGATTGTTTAGGTGTAAGGTCAAGGTTGTTCAAGGTCAGTAGGGGCGAAACTCAAAATTCTTGTGTACACGATATCTGTAGAATGCAAGCTTGTAACAAGTTCAAATTAGGTAGGCCTACATAGGTTAGACATATTGAATGGAAGAACTCTATTGTTTTTGGTGTCAGGCCAAGATCGTTGAAGACCTGTCACAGTAGGATTATCCGTATATATCTGGAAAACGGAACAATGTATGGGGTCGACCTAATGGAAAAGTTCGTTCGCACATACTTGTGTGCGCTGGCAAACGAGGACGTACCGTTGCTAACTATGCAACCGGGGACATCGTACTATCGAACCGTGAACACACAGGCAACCGTGGACACCCAAAGGAAATACACATCGTCGACCGAGGACATTTTCACCATAACCATACCCCCCCCCCCCCTAACCGAGGACCACGTTTAAATACATTTTCAAGTTGATTAGAATCATCCTAGCCTATAGGGAATCGTGGACGGTCCACGTTTTCAAGTGTGTCCGCAGTTGACAGTGTGTATTCATACGAACGTCCTCGG
>JAUOBX010436429.1:0-16653 GCA_032360705.1 Eupentacta quinquesemita
TAGTTACTAATTCTCTATTTGTTATTTTGTACCTCTTCCTTTTTTGTCACCCGTAGAGCGCTTTGAGCTGCCATGGGTTGGATTCTGCGCTATATATGATTGTATATTATTATTATTATTATTATTGCTACCTCGATTTAAATCAATCAATTGAACCCTCCAGGTCCTCCTATCGAGGTATTATAATTTGTAGGAGTGAAGAAGCATATATCTTACATATAGTGCTAGGCGCTCTGAGTGCTAGATGTGGAAAATCTCCATAATTTGGTCGCTTATGTGATTTATTAAAAAAGTCTAGTGAGATTCATCTGGGAACAGGTGTGACTTTTGAAGCTTTTGCTACTCTTATTTTCAGTTTGATTAATCAATTATCGAAACCCTTTATTCAATTGATTCCATGAAACTAATAAGACGAACGAAGTTTGGACCGTAATGTAGCATGTTGCCACGCAAAAAACACGCAACGTTGGAACTCCCCAGGCACGGTCTTAGGACTGCCTCTTCGGCTATCTGATTATTTAGATTCCCGGGATACAGTCGCTGGTGTCAGGGTTACTTTACATCCAATTATTCAACGGCAATATAGTTTCGCTTGGTTTCGTCAAATTACTTCGAAGATTGGCACAGAGACTGGCCAGTCAGTGGATTGAATTGATAATCTCATTCGGATAATAACACTGCCAATGTCTACCTGTACATATCGATCAGATTCTTTGCGAGGGGCTTACGGTCGTTGCCTCGTGAAGTCATCTCAGTTGGTTATCAACAGGGGAAATAGTCGATAATTGCATTTACTCAGAGCCCCAATCCAATTTCGCAGTCTTAGGGCAGATGTGGCGACTGGAATGTGATGATAATAAACGTATCGTATTCATCATCTACTCCAGTGTATTTTATAGGCAGAGAAAGACACCTTACAAATGGGAATCATACACAAAATAATATAGCTATACCAAAAAAACGGTGGAGAGAAATATTAGCATATTTTGCATAAAGGATAGTAATACATAACAAAGCATTTATTGTGCTAAGTCTGTATGTTTCATTAGTTTTGGCGATCATCCCTCTTTATACAATTATCATTAATTATTATGCCACATTTTGACTAAAACGTATATACATCAGTGGACTACGGACAAACATCCTAGAACATTTTATTTGAACAGCGACCAGGTATTATTAATCAGTTTATGACAGGCAACTGATTCAAGAATACGAGCATATTACACACATTCTAATATACATGGATGATTGTGATGTTTTAATGATACAAATTCAGCTAGGGTTGTTTTTTCATAGAGTAGCTAGGGATGGTAAGGTATGTATGACCTAATACGTTCTGGTCCCCATTGGGGGTGGGAGAACTCACAAAGTGAATATATTCAATTTCAATTCAATTTTTACTGAATTAACCCTAGCGAAACGGATACAATCTATTATATTTCGCAGATGAACATCTCATATCCTAATATAATCCATCATCGAGCAATCACGGTTCTTCTATCGATCATGATTATGTAAAAATACATAATGCTACTATTTCTGGATCCATTTTCATCTTCATACTTTTTTGCCAATCTAAAAATATAATTGGTTAACAACAATTAGTATAGAGAAATCTCCTAGAGATTAACGAATATTATTGATCAAGACTAACAAGAGTTTTGAGTGAAACGTATAGTTTCAATAGCGCTATTTCCGAATCGAATGGCATTTTGAAAATTAAAATATAGGATTGATATGATCATCATGTATCAGCAAGTTTCCATCACTACAATCCTACAGAGACTGTTCAGAATTCCATTATCATTAGTGTCAAGTTCTCTGTCATTAAAG
The DNA here is from genome assembly GCA_032360705.1 of Eupentacta quinquesemita. Lineage (NCBI taxonomy): Eukaryota > Metazoa > Echinodermata > Holothuroidea > Dendrochirotida > Sclerodactylidae > Eupentacta > Eupentacta quinquesemita. The sequence goes on from JAUOBX010436429.1 coordinate 1,837, forward strand.
TAATCTTCAGTGTTATTACACTCGAATCCTACTCGGAAACTGGTAGTCATGGCAATCGGTATTACACATAATAGCCCGATTAATCCCCTAATGGCTTTACCAGGATGTAGATATCACTTGCGTACTCCTAGTGGATATCCTGATGCAGAATTAGTTGTTTATCCACTAGAAGCATTCATGTCGGAAATGTTGATAATTTTGTCTCGGGTGACAATACGTACTCCTAACAGTTCTAGAAGACCTACAGTGGTAAATAATGCGAGAGGATGAACATATTCAAAGAACTGTTATTTAATTGAAGATTTTAGTTGGATTGAGTTGTCTCTCATGAGAAAATAATTCCAGATGGAATTTCTGCATAATATATAACGCTTCCATGTAGAAGTAATAGAAACAGTTGACACACACTTGGAACAAGGTGTCATCTCATTTTTCTATTGTGTAGCCGGGTTTTTACGATCACATTATTATGACATTAATTACTTGTTCAATTTCTAACAATCGAGTCTCACACGATTGGTAGCTGCGATCAAATACCATACGCCCCAGGCCCAGGAGTGACCAAATGACATAAAAACTGATGGAGAAACCAACAGTCCCTTCCACCACACATCACATTCCGTCTCCCGAAGCTCCACCCTCTTCTTGCTGCCTAAAATCCTGATCATCTCAGTACTGCAGCTCATGTTGGGTACACACTGCACTGTAGGTCTGACCCTATGTAAGTTTCAGGATCAGCTCTAGTTAATCATGAAATTAAGCACCAAATATAATTATAACCATGAATATATTAACTATGGATATTACATTCGCTTCTGCTACACGCGCTCAATTTATTCGACCCACGGCATATTCTCCAGAGTAAAAGAAGAGGCTACCCTAGAGTGAAAGAATAGGCGAGTCTTACACCTCACCAACGTGTGAAGGAGGCCAGAGAAAGAGAGAGGCCGGCCTCTACGGTAAAATAGGTGTTCATTTTATTGACACTCTCCTCATTCGATGTACTATGATTCCCATATTCGAATATAATTGCTACTTGGGTTCAAACAAAGAGAATTATTCACCTTGGTTTCTTACTACAACAACTGAATCTTCAACCTTCGGCAGTGTCGCCACACACGCACAACATTATGATGTCTGAATTATATATCCAGAGTGTACATGGATGTACGGAATGTATAAACATGATAATGGTCTGCCACGTATTAGTGTTCTCTGCACATTTACTTACTATAGGAAATAACTACACAGTGGCACAAAGTGGCAGTTCCCGAGTCAAAAATGGAAAGGGGAGCTACTGTGACATATGATTGTTGATAATAGCATCTGATACGAAATGACGACAACGTGAATTAACCATGAATAATCCCCTATCATGTTAGTTCTTGCACGATAGATGTCGGCTGAGTTGTGTCAAAGTCATATGGCGGTGCTATTCATTTCAACGGTAGGAAACAATGACATCAATAAAACATTCATTGCAGCTGACGTGTCTGCGATGAGAATATGAGTATTTGAAAGAAGCGTTTTGGCGATGTTGGCAGTGGTATGAATGTCAGGATACTCCAGTATCCCAACCCTTTGTACCATTGACTTACAGACTAGCAGCTTCCAATAAACCCTAATTGAGCAGAATTTACTTCTGTATTTGCCCCAGAGCGATATTTTATCGACCGTCTAATTGCGGGTGGCAAATAGCCGCAGCCGATGTGCATCACGGGGTAAATATTTACCAGAACTGTCTCTAGAGGTATAATTCGGCGAGTTCGTTCATTGGTATTGTTATATCTACCCTGGAGTGACGTCAACAGCTTTAGAGGGGTCTTACGTCATTTAGTAGGAAGTTCAGGAATCTGGTCAGGAGGAAGAACCTCAAAAAGGAAGAAATATGAGATAGTTGACCCTAAATGATGCTAGGGCTTCCCCCAAATTAGTTACTGTCATAAATCAGGGACGAGCACCATGAGTGAGTGATTTTGTCTTGCTACATTTCTAACAATAATTGGTACTGGAATTATTCCAGCAACGTTAGACTAGAGCACCTGCATGCAATGTTTTTTCGCCTACTTCTTGATTCATTGTGGTGAAACCCAATGAATTGAATCATCTTTGCAGTCATGGTGGTGTTTGTATGGATGGATGGATGTATGTATAGATGTGTGTATGGATGTATGTGACGCCTAGCTTGTATCCAGCCTGACCGATCAAACTGAAATTTGTGTGTGGGTTTCTGACGATGCGTACAGGAACGCAATTCATTGTTGGCAAAAAAATGGGAATTTTTCAAATTTTGATAAAATCCACGTAATCAAGCAAAGTCCAACCTGACTCGACCGATCAAACTGAAATTTGGTGTGTGGGTTCTTGACGATGTGTACAGGAACGCTATCTATTGTTGTCCCGATGGGGGGTCATTTTGGTCGAAAATGGGGAAATTGTGAAATTTTGATAAAATCCTCGAAATCAAGCAAAGTCCAGCCTGACTGGACCGATCAAGCCTAAATTTGGTGTGTGGGCTCCAAACGATGTGTACAGGAAAGCTATTCATTTATGTCTGATGGGGGGTCATTTTGGGAATTTTGATATTTTGGAATCAAGGAAGGTCCAGCCTGACTAGACTGATCAAGCTGGAATCTGGTGTGTGGGTTTCCGACGATGTGTACAGGAACGCTATAAAATGTTGTAATGATGAGAGGTCATTTTTGTGGAAAAATTGGGAAATTGTGGGATTCTGATGATATCCTTGTAATCAAGCAAAGTCCAGCCTGTCTGGACCGATTAAGCTGAAATTTGGTGTGTGGGTTGGGAACAATGCATACAGGATCCCTATTTATTTTCGTACCGATGAGGGGTCATTATTGGTTTGAAATTGGGAAATTGTGGACTTTTGATAAAATCCTTCTAATCAAGCAAAGTCCAGCCTGATTGAACTGATGAAACTGCAATTTTGTGTAGGAGTTTCAGACGATGTGGGATACATTTTGGTCAAAAATATGGGGAAATGGGAGCTTTCGATATTATAGGTATCAAGTCCAGTCTGACTGACCGATCAAGCTGAAAGTTGGTGTGTGGGTCTATTTTGGTCGGAAATTTGGGAATATTCGTACATTTGTTATTTTTGGCTTGTATAATCAAGCAGAGTCAACACTGCATGATCAAAACAGTACGTAGATTGGCCATGAAATTGAGCAAGCTCTCCCATACACTTATTATTGTTATCAAGAATATGAATGCTTCTCCTAATCCACAATGAATCTCTATAAGCATCCTGGCTTTCTGGTTCTTCGTCATATTTCGAGGAAAGAAACATGATGACATCGAAGACAGATAGTAAGAGTAATATGTTGAAAATAGAAAGCAGGATACATATGGCCAAATCACATCTCCATATGACATTCCCTTGTGGAGTTTTTGTTTATAAAGGTTTTGTTCTCCAATATCACAAGCAAATTGGCGGGAGGCCTGATTGCGCGATAATGTGTGACGCACCTTGAGTTGTGCTGTGCTACACGACGTTTTCACTAGTTCGTATTTAAAGCTACTATGAACTATCCTCACCCGTTAACTCACCACAGAAAACCCTCTTCAACTTCTTCAGGAGTACATCAAATATAACATTCCTAAACACCTGGTTTCATGCAACTTGATTGGTTGTGCTGACTTGAGCAGATCATTCGAGACCAGTTTCGAATCGCATTCGAGCGTACCATCGTTGGCATATTGTCATTTCAGGAGAATTTCAGCGAGTGTAACTTTCAATTGTTTGGCTGATGTATTGACATTGTTAATATGCACACAACAGCAGCATAAACAATGGTTGCGAAAGTGATGTAGCACATTGTTGACGATGAGTCAGTTCGAAAAGCAGACTGTTGCCTGATATGTGTTTGCAGTAGGCCCTACAAGCCTACGTTTGTGCTTTCAGCGCAAACCCATAATCCTGTCATAACTTGGTATGACACCGTATACATAACATAAATCTAACAATAACATTTGTACCACAGCCACGACTCCATAGCGAACTGGCCTAACTTACGCACAACCTACACCACAGAACTAAACGTTAACGTTAGTGTAGGTTAGGTTAGGCTACGTTCGGTTTTGGTTAGGCCTAGGCCAATCCAGTTTATTTTCTAAATCCACTTAGGATTTCAATCCTACGAATACGCCTATGAAATATCCTATTATCTTACGAATTCAGCAGGCTAATGGTATGGGCCTAGGCCTATACTCAGTTTGTGATGTCTGTTTCGGCACCGATTGCTACAGGCAAACGCCCCACCGAGGCAGTGTTGTAAACGAGCAAAGGGTAGTGACAAATTTAGCTGTTACATACAGCGCCAAGTGTTCTGAATGTTGAAATACGACTGCAAAGAGAGTGACATATCTCCAGAGTTTAAAGCAGTGAATGTTGCTCGAAATCGACGTCATTTGACAAGAAATACTATTGAACAAAGCTAGTTGTTTGTCTGTTTTGACTGTACGTCGTTGTCGCAGCTAAAATCTCAGTGATTCAACATCAGTCGTTGTTTGAAACTCAGACATTGTGACGTCACTGACCTAGTTAGGGAGAAGTTTTGGGTGACTGTGAAAAACCACGGAAAATATACTTTTTTACGTTTTTAGGGTTGTTTTGGTCGTGTATTTATGAATGGTAATAAAAGTGAGGGTATTTAGTCCATTTATTCCATTTAGGACGTCATCACAGAGTCGAGAGACCGCGCCTAGCGGCTGGGTCTCCACAGCCTCTGTGATGACGTCATTATCGGTCCTAAATGAAATAAATGACCTTGTACCCTCACATCTATTCCCTAATTCAACACAATAGTGAAGACTATTTCCTATGGCACTTCATTCCCTAGAAAGGGACATCCACTAGACCTTTATGAGATACAACTAGAGCTATGGTGATATTGAGGCAAATAGTGAGTCACTCTATCTCTCGGATACCACCGGGTGAACTCGATCCATTAATAAACGTCTCGGTCAGTTAGTTTCAGATGATCAACGTGATTGAAGTACTCCTCAATCAACGCTCGGCGCTCGTTCAGGATCTTGGGCGGTTTTAGATTTATCTGAGAGAGGATGGCAATCTCCGCCGATTTGGTTATATGGTCAACATTTATATCGTTATTTCAGTAAACGAAAGAGATAGGTAAATTTCAGAGTTCACAAGAGTAACAGAGGCCAACTGATCACTTCCTGTTCTTTCGACTTCCTGTTGCAATGATCTTTTATCAATGCCCAGGGTATTGGTGTCAGAATTACTTCACACCGAATCATTCAACAATAATATAGTTCCGCGTGTTTCCGTTGTATTCCCCGCTAGATGGACAAACAATCGAATCAATGGGTAATCATACTATGTATATTACACTGATTCATTGGATCACGAGGCGACTTCCAGTAGCCATCGATTTATAGAGTCATCGAAAGTGTATATCAGCAACAACATTGTCCATGCCTGAGATTCCTCAGAGCCCCAATCCAATTTGGAGGACCTGGGACAATGACAGTGTAATGATAATGAAAGTATCGTATTCCGGAATCATTCCACAATATTTCTAGAATAAAAGGGGAACCTTAAATAGTTTCGGAAAAAGGTAATGACAATTACAATATTTGGGATCGAATCGCGTATATTTAATTGTTATGGTACCCTTTCGTGGTTATAACACTACATTGTTATGCTGTTGTAATGTCATTACGACACCAAATAATCACACCAATGGTTCGACAAACCAAGACGGTATACTTATCACTCAGACATAATGTTAACTTTTTTGCAGACATGATGACTGCAAATAGAAGTGAAACCGAACTGAGCTGAGAGACGGGTTGTTGAAATCAACAAGACTGATTACCAACAACAAACGCGCAAACCACATCACCTCTTTCAGCGTAATATTTACCTGAAGAGTACCTGAAGAGTCTCAATGTTAAAGGGTTCCCAAGGATCAACATGATCGAGGCTGATGTCATAGAGGATTTGAAACTTCCGCTTTAATCATGCACCTTGGTACGATGTCCCGTTGCAGAGTTATTGACTTTCAAAGTTTGATCCGTTATACTGATTGCGCAATCACTGTGACGTCGCCGTTGTACAACTTAGACAATTTCTTATGTATTTCATTGTTTTGATACGTTGTCGTACATCAGCGTTCCACGAATGATTTCTTTCGTATTTCTCACAAAAGTAACTAACCATCTAACCAAACGTAAGTTCCCCTCGTTGGCTATTAGGGTTTCGAGTGAAATTAGTAATACATTTTAGGAGAAAGCAACTAATATTCGGGTTTGAACAGATATGATTAGCTTTCGATCCTCTATGATATCGTTCACGACGATCCTTGTGATGTCCTCGACCCTACAATCATCCAGCCAATAAACCTATAACTAGCGGGCGGCGGCGACGCAACTTTTTATTCCTGCAACCCTGGTCCGCGTGTGCAGACATTACAGTGGAATGGCCTAATATCACCTACTGAAAATCACCAAAAACTGACAATATTCGGAAATACATAAATAAAACGTATGAATATTTCGAACTCTACTCTTACTACATTTTAGCCAACTCTAACCAGTTTGGCTATATCGGCAATTATACCCAGGAAGCGATCGAGTATCCACAACTACGGAAAGGTGTTTCAACGAGAATAACTACTGATTCTACAGTCATACTGGATGTCTCACGACCGAGCCCGCCATGTGACTAATTTTTATTCAGAATGTTATATTTGCTATCATAGCCAAGAATAATTCGATATATCCGCTTCTGAATATGATGTATTGTGCGATAATTCCTGTTAGGTGGCACAGAATGAAAATGCAATTTGTGATGCTCTAGCAGGTTGATACACCACGACAATGCTAATCGTCATCATGTCGGCAGACATGATGGTTGTCGCACAAGGAACTAGGATGAGGGCATTTCGAGATCAGTGAATTACCCATATTCGAGACTGTGCATGATTTGAATAGCCGCTGAGGATAAAGGTAGGCCTACATTGAATGATCTACCATTCACGAAATCAAACCAGAAATAGGCTATCAAAAATCCAAGGACCCAAGAAATATGGTAATAAGTTGATACACCTCGTCGGTGCTTGTCGTCATCATGATCACACGTGTATGTCGGCAGACTTGACGGCTGCCGCAAATGGAATTAGGATGAGAGCATTCCAAACTCAGTGAATCAACTATATTCAAGACATTGCAACATTCAAATGGCTGCTGAGGATAAATATAGGCCTACATTGGATGATTTAACATCCAAGGAAGCCAACAAGAAATATGTTAATAGGTTGATACACCATGCCAATGCTTATCGTCATCATGAGTACTCGTGCATGTCGTCAGACTTGACAGCCGTCGCACATGGAATGAGAGAGAGAGGGCATTATGAACTCAGTCGATCACTTATATTCGAGACTGTGCATGATTTGAATGGCCGCTGATGATCTAAGTAGTCCTACATTGAATGATTTACTATTAAAGAAATCAAATAGGAATAGGCTTCGAAAAAAAGAAGAAGAAATACATCCAAGTTGAAGCATGGCGACCTCCTGTTTTGACAGATAGGCTTGCCCACTCCGAAGATGAAGGAAATCCTGAGAACGAATCAATACAGGTCAACTTTGTCTCAGATGGAATGGACCATGCACTGCCAATGTTGTCAACACCACCGGATGTGCGGCAGTAAGTAACATATTGGACGATTGTATATATATATCGAAGACGATTGGAATGAGTCTCCCCTACGATAACATCCTCTTGAAATACCGAGAGCCTGTGCAACATACATACCAATTATATCATTGCTATTGTCAACCAACCTACAACGTTCAGGAGAACATGTTTTCCTGCCATGCTTCAATCTTATCGGGCGGATTCCGGGAGTATCCAGTGGAAATCTTTCGTTGTCCCAATAAAACTATATGCGAGCTCGCAATACACACACTTCGGCAATTAAACACAACAACTACTATTTGTTCAACCATGTCTACCGATGTCTAGTAAAGCAGTCTTGGATAATGGCTTGAATTGCCAGTCTGATGACCTCGTTCAAAACCATATAAGACTTGGTAATTCCTCGAACAAATGACTGAACCGTATTGCAATATAAAACGAATGCATGATTAAATAGAACTAATTGGTGAAAATGGAAACAACAACTCAAGTGTCAACATCAGCAGTGGAAACCTCAAGGGAATTGAGATGTGTTTTGCCATGTCTGGCAGCTCCTTCAGCATCGTAACCGAACGGCAGGTAAATCAATCATATCAGAAGAATGTTTGCCGACTGCTCGTCACATGACACACGTAGCCTATGTTACCATCAACCTTTGACGTTTCATCATCCTTAAACGAGGCCACATATCGATGATTACACTCATCATTCATTGTACGGGTGACATGATCCGATCCCCATCGATCTGATAAGTGTGATGACAATTCTGTAGCTCTATAAATATTGACAGACCTTCCATTCTATACCGCAATAGTATTGACAGTCGAGAGAGAGGTGAAGACATTCAACTTAGTGACTGATCCGTTTTGCAGTGGTTTCGATAACTATGTGGGCTCACTCACACACTCATGAGTGTACATGCTAGAATGGCACTCACAATCTTCGACAAAAATGATGGGAGAATACAGACTCGTGGCACAACCGTTGTGCGAAAATCGCGGAACTGAAACCCCACACTCCCTTCAATGTGGCGACCAACAATTTCCGTAGCTCTATAAATATTGACAGACCTTCCATTCTATACCGCAATAGTATTGACAGTATTTGAGAATACCTCGATGACGAGGTGGGTGTCATTACACACAGGTGGGAACATTACAATTAGGGCGGAAGTGGGACCAAGTAGGATTAGTGACTGAACCGCGTGCAATCAGTTCCGGCCACGATTCCAACACCGATAATTGTACTTGCCGTTGTGGCGGCGAAGCCTTGGCTTCCATGTTTGGCACTGGTTTCGGTAACTATGTGGGCTCACTCACCCACTCATGAGTGTACATACTAGAATGGCGCTCACAATCTTTAACACAAATTATGGGACAATACAGACTCGTGGCACAAGCGTTGTGCGACAATCGCGGAACTGAAACTCCACACTCCCTTCAATGTTGCGCCCAACAAAGGCGTTGTCAAATACCAACATTGAATGGGGGAAGCGGGGGTGTCCCATGTATTTCTGGCGGAGATTGTAGCCGCATCAACCCTCCGCTTCCAGTCACCGGGCCCCCTTCGAGCAAGCGACCAGGCCTGAGCCTGTCCCACCCCCTAACTCTCTGAGTTACCCGCGCAACTGCACTAACCAAGAGCTACGGGGCCGCCACGGCGGGAGACTCCATCTCACCGGGTCCCGAGAAGACAGGACGCGACTTTGTTGAATTCAAATTATCCCGCTCCTCCATGTTTTGAGAATGTGCCAGATCCTGCCGGAGTTCGTATTTCAGACTGGTACCTCTGACGGCGGTTACGAGGGCTAATCGGAATTGGTAACGCCCGAATCGTTACCATGTGAGCACTAGTCGAACGTGTAGGCGAGTTATCGCTCGATGAACCCGACTAGTGTTCCTTAAGTGAGCCTAAGGTCAGTAAGTGGCTTTCTGAGCACATTCACTCACATGAAATATAACCGCCTTGTACATATGATGTAGCTGTATTTTCATCGAGGATTTTTATCATGTATTTTTCAAATGTATTTCACTTACTAAATGATGGTTTACCCACTTATTATGGTCCTTACTAGCAGGCAAAGGACAATCTCCATCAACTGATGATTCTCGTATTTCTCCGGGAAGCCAATGTAGCCTTGGGAAATGGTCGTCCAGGCTAGTTGATATTTGAGATGAGTTGGGCATTCCAAATCGTTATCTCCAGATAAAACCCCTCTTGGATATTATAAAGTAACTTATAAGACAGAAAAGAACAGGAACGGTTTATGAAACGGATCGAGTTTTCTTCAAAACCCAAAGAATTCTACATGGATCCCTCATGGCGCGAAATATAACACAACCGTTCGAGGCTTTCGGTGTAAAATTCCGCGATCGACGACAAGCACAAGTACCTGATAATATCTTTGGAGAACACATCGTACCAATGACCTCAGAATTCCGGAGGAGATTGATCTTCATTTCGCAGAAGTCGTGTTCTAATATTAGAGGAATAATGATCCCGGGGCTCCTTCCGTTTATTGTACTTATTTGTGTGAGTAGGCGCCACTTGAACCAACGATAACATCTCAAAACTTAGGATCATGGGCTCAGAACTGGGAAAACATCGTATTTTGAATCCTCAGAATAGGAAGAATTGAGGTCGTGTGTTTTGATATTGTCTGAGATACTTGCCGGGCGGATAAACAGAACTTCCTTTTTCAAATAGAGACACTAATAGCTAAATGTCGATACATGAAGCAGTGATGCCGGGACTAACTTATTCATCGCAGTAAGGTAAGACAACTGGAATAACGAATATTTTTTTGGTTTTCTTTTCTCTTCTTTCGTTTATTGTGAGCAGCCCTCGAGGTTCCTGTTTGAGTTCAAGTGGAGACAGCCGTAGTGTATACCAAAAAGATGGACTATGATTTCCTCGTCATTCATACACTCTACTTATGGGGCATATTGGGGCCCACTACTGTTTTGTGTGTGATACTTCCACTACAGACAATGGGGAATCTGTCAGTGCCCAACATCAGACGAATATGCCTAGTGGAGAAGAATAAGGAAGGGTAAACCCTGAATCAGACCGAACGCGGATTAGCGTTCTGTTGGTGTACTGTGCAGAAACTGCAGGCTAAATAAACCTGCTAGCTATGAGTCGGGATTATAGATACAGATAAAAAATTATATTTTCCTCAAGACTGTTCACACCTAGCTATTTTTTCCATATGCGCCGAGGAGATAGTGATACGGTACTCCGTGAACGATGTAACTGGCCATTCGATCAGCTATTGACGTGTTTCCAATGCGAGAACCATAGCAACTGTCCTGATGTGAACCCACAGGAAGGTAAATTCATTTGTTTCTCTCATACTCTTCCGATGAATGAGTCAAGCTCCTTCGTGCACGCTCCCATATATGTTGGCCTGAAAAAGGACAAACGAGACGTGTACTTTGTCATTACTTGAATTGGACGTGGATTCAGCATTCCCATGGCACATTCGTTCAATTGCCTCCACTCAGAACCCATTCCATTAATTGGACAGCCATCATCTATGACGTTAGAGTTATTTCTAATCATCTTTCCTGTGACCATATCGTTAGGCATGGATCCACCATATTGATTCCCACTCATCCAGGCGTTGCTGCTGTTAGAACTTCAGAATCCGAAGTATACTATCTTCATTATTTTTGTCGAATTCTATCTTTGCTTTCTTTGTTGGGCTGTTATAGCAAAACCCCTTCTTGCGAAACGATGGAACAATATCAACAAACGAATAGATAAAATAAGCACTGATTCAAATCCATCTACAACCTGAGGTACATAATGAGTAATACCATAGCAACAGTATGATACGGATAGAATTTGTTTTGCAAGCAGATAAATTGCTCTATCCGTTAGATAATTTGCAGTCTCTATGTTGACCTCATGGTGTGAGATTTGCCTCTTGTCGTTACGTCATGGCAACGTAGATTTAGCATTCCCCAGACACATTTGTTCAATCTCCTCTTCTCAGAACTAATTACATTAACTGACCGGGCACCACCTCAGGTGTGTGCGTTTTTTCTGATCAGTTCTCGTTGTGACTGTATCTTTCCGCATGAATCCATCAAATTAGTTCCGACCCATCCAGGCATCTCTGTGAGTAACGTTACAATTTGATCTGTCTGATTCCTGATATATTGGTCGAATTTCTTCTTTCCGTCTTTGTGTTTCATCTCAGAGTTGAATTATTTCTTTCCTCCTAAGAGGACAGTATCGACAAGCGACATATATGCACGAGAGGTTCTGAACAACTCCAATGAATGAGCGAGTGAACTGCTCTAGAGAATGTATTCACAAAGACATTTTCAAAACAAATTGTTGTTGCTTAAGACTTTTGATTTACCGTCACGTTTTCAGCTCGCAACAGGATTTCGATGAATAGCCATTGAAATGACCATTTGAATTCTAACATATATCCATTACGTGACCATTACGTTACAATGAAAATCCACCAAATCGTATCGTGCGTGATTAGGAATAGATACCGTTCTGTTCGCAAAAGCCCATATTATGTTATCATTTGTGAATGACCTGTTAAATGGAATACGACGGATTTCTATAACACTAGATCCTCTATGTGTCTGTATTCATTCACCAAGCTATTCTGTTATTAGAAGATTGGGGTATCAGCTACAATGATATATATTTATCTGTCAGGAAGTCCTGACAGGTGATGTATTACACATGTCTGTTATACTCATCCTATCTTACTTGGATCTATCGCATATATGGCGCAATTGATGTATTACCGGATCAGTATTGCCGCCAGAAATATGAGGTGATAATATGATTAGCAGAAGTATAAGTATCACACATCACGTATATTTCATTATATAACAATGTGGCAAAAAGTGACTGTATTCGATTTTGAATCGCCACATCGGATGTTAATATTCGTCAATACATTATTTTACGGACATAGTATCAGTGGCGAATTTACACAAGACTTACACTCTTCAAGATGAAGTAGTAAATGAAGCCTTCCAATTGTTGAACAGTTACAATAAAAAAGAAGCAGCGACGAATTCACTATAACAATATCGATATTGACATGTTGGGCAATGTCTGTTATATCAAAGCCCCAGTATGTTGAACTAAAATTACCTAGAGCCTGGAAAGTTGTGATTTTATCACTCTAAATTAGGACATCGTCGCCTATGTGTACTTTTTTTTATTCAAACACTAATCAGTACTGTCAGATATTGCCTGATTCAATATTGAAAACTAGGTGAGCGAAACAGGTAACGCTTTCGTCATTGCGCATGGCTGAATGGAATTATCCGTATAATTCGTTTTAGATTAGTAACCGGCACAACATATGGAAATAACAGGGACATCTCCGCTCACAACACTAGGAGTCATACTGACGTCGAGACTGATGGAACTGTTATTCTTTAGTAACAATAGACTAAACGCGCTGGAGCGTCTATATAAGTCTGTTCACTTTTTTGAGGAATTCTGTGTGTTGGCAAATATCTGTAAAATAATTATAATTATCATTATTTGTTTCTAAAATCATACTAGTAGTTTTCAAATTGTGTTAAGCATTGTGGAACCGTAATTAGGTATTACTGTAAAATTGCAATAAACCAATACACGATATTGGCAACGACAATTGATACGAGAATGTTGTGCCGCCACATATAGAACCCATTATATCCAAAACCATCCTACATCCTATGCGAGTCTGCATTGTGATAAAACTGATGAGAACTCGCAAGGGGGAGGAGATGTGACACATAACTAGCAATAGTATCCGGTTCCCCGCCAAGAGTACCACATTCATGCATCCTGCGCATAAACTCTGTATGCCAGGTGACAGTAAAAATCCCCAACTGAATGCCAGGGCACGCGCTCCGTATACGCCACATGTCAAACGATGACATTTTCATGCATTCTGAATGGATCAAAATGCACGCATCGAGGAAGATGTCAATTCAAGAAGCACATGGCTGATTTTCTCCCGGAGTATCAGGTAAAGTAGCACGGATGCAGAACAGGATAGGATTGTAATAGCAAATATCATAACGGTGTTATAAACTGAGAAAGTGGGAAGGTGGGGTATATTCGAGAGACTGATGTTGGTGGAATTCAGCTTGCATTTTGAGCGAATATATTCACTACGGGTATAGACTGATTTCCAGTTGATATGAACTACATGAGCACAGAATGAAGTGTGTTAATAATTCGAGCTCCACTTGATGACAGTTTAAATCCTCTCTTGTCACAACTCTAGTATTTGGCTAAGATATACCATGTGGTAAATGTGGTACATTGATGGTTGTTAAATCTATTGTTGGTTACGGAATAGCATCCGTATATGTGCACTTTATATCAAAGATTATGTTGGAGGTCTAGTCGCAGTGACGACCCGTTACACTCTGGAGTATCACATTGAACCATGGACTAGTTTTATAAAGATATTAAAAGTTAGGAATATCAGTTGACGAGCTAAACCACTATTCAATCAAAATTAAAAGCAAATATACTATTCTGGAGAACCCATTGCGTTTTGCAAATTATAATCGGAGTTACGCATAGGATAAATGCTGAGTGAACGATTCTAAAACAAAACGCCTAAGGAAATAACATTTCGTAGAAGAAAAAAAACAAATAACACAATGAAGGTCAAGTCCGTGTGGCCCTCCAAAATTGGGATGTGAAGAAAATTATAGAAGATGCTTGTCTAAGTTTGCAAGGGAGGTTATTCCATTCGATTGATCCTGAATGAGAGAAACTAATTCTACCGTGATTTGAACGGCTTCTCGGAATTATCAAACCGTCTGAAGTGGCCGCTCTCGTCCTGTAATTGTTGAAATTGTTAGCCTTTGTGAATGAAGAGGATGAATAATTGGGCGCCTGATCGAAAAGGGCCCTATAAACCATTTTACACCTGAGAAGTATCCATCTGACATCGATGGAAGTCCAGTTCAAATTGCTAAGGACCTGGTCCGTGGGAATATTGGTGTTAACGCCTAGAACAATTCTAGCCATCCTCTTGTGCTGACGTACTGAAATTATTTGGTAGTTTTGGGACAAGTGGACCAGGCAATGTTACAATAATCACACAGCGGTAAACCCAAAGTATCAGCAAGCAGC
>JAUOBX010436430.1:0-10453 GCA_032360705.1 Eupentacta quinquesemita
CCCATGATTCATTATCGGTTTGAAAAGTTACTTCATTATCGGTCAATTTTTATATCATTATCGGTTAGTGATTCATTGTCGGTCAAATTTTATATAATTATCGGTTAGTGATTCATTATCGGTTGGTTACTTCATTATCGGTTGTAACACAGCTACATGCGGAAGACCTCTCTCGTCCTGACCGTCTCGGGCCTCAACTGCTGCTACAAGTTGTGATGGTATAACTGCCAACTGGCGTGGTAACAGGCGATATGGTAACAAACAATTCTAACCAAATCACTGTTATCAGTGCTGTGCAGTTCATGTGTCTCTCCATGTCATGTACTGCATTGTGCGCTTCGGTGCGCTGCTCGCGTATCTATGTGCTAGTATAGTCCTGTTGTGGGCAGCTTAATTGCACCCATGGTAGTTTTCTTCTTCTGCTATCTGGGTTGTGTTGTCGGATGGAAGAGTTGCTCTTTGTTTTGCCTGACCATTTCTGGTTACGCATGAAGAGGACTCGGGTACGGACTCGTATTCAAGACCGTTTTCGAGTCCTTATTTTGACTCAAAGCTCAATAACCCGGACTCAGACCAAATCTGAAGGACTCGGTGACTCGGTCCAAGTCTTTTCCTGCTACTCCACTATTTTTATGCTACATAAACAACATGGAAATCCACCTGAAATAATTTCTCATCTCACTCTTAATTCAAGTAACATTGAAAATTATACACAAATACGAGATCCAGCCAGCTAGAAGCAACACAAAATAGACACCTTGTTCAATGCCTCTACGTGGATTCAGCTCCTAAATCTATGGATTGGGATTTTCACACTTAATAATAACTTGAATAATTTGAATAATTGTTTCCTATCAACTCAGTATAGAGGATTCTTTCGAACACCTCATTCGCTGTGGATTTCCCAAGGTTGTAATCAATTCAAAGGAATACCCTCTCGATACTCTGTCTGTTTAACAATCATGGTACTGGGGAAATGAGTGGGTGGGTACAGTAGATCACATCTAAACTACTATATCTTATCAAAGAAATGACCAGCAATGTCCAGACCCTGCACGGGGATTAGATATGGATGACAGACAGATAGGATGTTTCACTTTCGAGGAGAGCACGTATTCGTATCTATGCGAGTGTATTAAGTGACTAATGGCAAATGACCCGAGATGGCTCAGAGCAATGCTTATCGGCGTACATATATATGGTACTTGTATATTACAGATGACAGATATGGATAAGACATTCACATATATGATAACATGGGGATTAGATGACCCACATTTTTCGTATGCCATCCAGAAGAACAAACCGGAACGTTAAGATGAGGTATGAATGAAATGAGGTATGAATTGAGACCTAACTGTCTTAACCTCGTATCTTCGTGATCGAATAGCCTACATATCGCGTGTTTTTCAGTGAAGCAATGAACGACTTTTCATCCTTTACAAATTAACCATGCGAGAAAAACCTGGTTTATTTGTAGCCATGTGTATTTTACACGACAATTTTCTCCATTCCTAGTTATTCGACAATGCAACGCACTCTGGCCCTCTGAGCAGGGTAAACGCTACTACTCGTTCTTCCGCAAGTTTGATTAACTTTATGGATTGCCTCAACAGAAGGAATCGGGTTGTCACTGAAAATAGCCCTAAAAGGTAACATGGTCAAAAAGTAAGATGAGGTAAAATGAGGTCAAAGTAGGTCACCAGCTGCCGTTTACACAGACGAGCAGAACTTTCCATTAGGCCATGATCCTCATGAAGTGTTCCGTTGTCAAGATATATGAGGATAGTGCTACTGTGACTTTGAACGACTTTGACCTGACACCGAAAACAGTAGGGTTCATCCTCTTCATATTTGTAATCTATGTGCCAAATTTGGACGTGTTACATGTTTGCGTTCTACATATATCGTGTAGACAATAAGTGTCACATACATCTCTTTCTCTTTGGCTGGCTTCGCGAACTGTGGAGTCCGATCCGGGACAGGCAGGCTCGACCACAACGGTCACAGGCATGAGTCATGTCTGGGTGTTCCGGTGGGGCAGCAGCCTGGCCGGCTCTACTCTTTCTCCTCTTGTCTTGTAGGCTGGTGCTGCGAGCGTTCTCAAAACTGGAGAAAGCTTGGTGGATTGCACGTCTCCATGCCGTTCGGTCAGCAGCTTGGTTGGACAACGGGATGTGGTCTATGTTGCAGGTACTGTGAGATTTTCTCTGGGAGTGTTTGGAACGCTTCTTTGGTCCGATTCGTTTGCGGAGGCCGGTGGACAGCTCTCCAGACAGTGCTTCCTTGGGCAGCATATAGTTGTCCATTCTGGAGACATGCCCTGCCGAACGAAGCTGCGACTCGATGCTAATGATTGCTGCCTGTTGGAGGACATCAGTGTTCGTGATGAAGTCACTCCAATGAATGTTGAGGATGCATTGGAGGCAACGCTGGTGGAAACGTTGGCAGTCGCAGGTGATGACGGTGAGTAACCCAAGACTCAGAGCCATACAGGAGGGTAGTTAGGCCAACAGAACGGTAAACACTGACCGTTGTACTCTCCTTCAGATGCTCGTTGCTCCATACTCGCTTAAAGAGTCTCCCAAATGCACTATTTGCCTTTGCCAGTCTGTTATCGATATCCACATCGATCTTGGCATCTGACGAGATGGTACAACCAAGGTATGTAAACTGCTAGACTGCTTTCAGCTCTGATTGCTCAATAGTGATATGAGGAGACTGTTATTCCTCCTGGGGTGCTGGCTGTTACAATACTTCTAGGCCGAAAAACTGTGCAGTCTCTGCAAAGCAGGAAGTGAAGAGTTGGAATGCATTCTCTGTATGGGCAAGAAGAGCGGCGTCATCTGCGAAAAAAAGGTCATGGATCCGGTGCTCTTGCGTCTCAGTCCGAGCCAGCAGACGCATCAGGTTGAGCACACTCCCATCAGTGCATACATCCACACTTACATACATCCACACATACACGTTCACACACACACACAATTGCGTGACTGCATGGATACCTTTTACCTTCGGCAAGGAATCAGAAAGCGAACAAATGGCACTACACTCAGACCATTAGTTCTAATCGGCCATACGTGCTCAGCAACACGCTAATACTGTCCATATCCAGGGTTGGATATCCATAACTTAGTCGAATTTGATGAATCACAGAGCGGGTGTAGCACGTTTTCATAGAGCATGATCTCAAATTGGATGTAGGTGGCACGGCGATACTTCATATTGATGGTCTGGTTGTACTAGTCGGCCTCGGTTTCCCATTTGTAATATCGTTGATATAATAGACCAGGTGACTTCTGCTTATATATTTATACCCATTGCCAGGTTAAAAGATAAGGTCAGATAAATTTCCGTATTGAACTTTGTTGGTGTTTCTGTGTAACGAAATGGTGATAGAAATGAACTAATGGGTGATCACAATCTTGAATATTCCTGAAAGTGATTCCACAGATTGCATCTAGGTAAAAATGATGAATATGGAAACATAAAACTTCCGTGTTGAACATGGTTGGTGTATATTATAATTAAAATCAATTAAGTGATTTTTCTTTCGTTTTCCGCAAGTATTCCATATAGCCTACTGCATTTTGGTACGAATTGAAGAATTTAGTTAGAGGAGATACTTTCGTTTCCTACTTGAATGTCTTTTATGTATTGAAAGAGTGGTAGAAAATACTCGATTAACTGATATGTATTCATTATTTTCATATATAATCAATATTCTTTATATTCCATTTGGGTATGAATTAAAGGATCAGGTGACAGAAGGTATTTATATTAGAAAGTTTTGGTATTAATTATGATGCTTCTTATGTAATGCAATAGTGATGGAAATATCTCCAATTGTAACTAATGTGTATTCATTATTTTCGAATATGATTATTATCTCCTATGTTGCACTCTGGTATGAATTACATTCCATATACGTGTTTAGTGTGATACCTGTACTTTCTTTAATGAAGGCAGAACGTCGTTCCCCAGAAATGTAACAATTGCTGTTTCCACACATGAAATATGCGTAATGTTTGTTTGCTGTATAGGGCCGGGGTTCACATTGGATTATTAAACCAGAAAGGAACTACCAATCAGATACTAGATGCAAGTTTTGTGACGTCAACCAATTTACGGCTGTTGGCGTTTGGCGATATGAGATTACTAACAACACCTAAAATAACACCGTATGGACTATAGCCTAGGAACAATTTAGTGTCTGTGACACCTTCGTCATTCGACATGATCTTACAACCGTAATTCATCGTAAATTTGGCGGAATGTACATTCAAAATTCACAAACCTTCTCTATACTGCACATATCCTGTCTCACTGATAATGACTGGTTACATGTATATCACATAGCGTGATTGTCAGATTGTAGAGAAAACGAAGTTTCCTTCTACAATCTACTTGAATAGTTGTGAAGACATAGGTTTCTGTTTTCCGTTTATTCAGATAATAAAATGTTGATCATAGTGAAAAATTTCGACAAGAACGAGTGGTTGACTAGGACGCCATGTAATAGAGTAAAGAAGTGTATCATACGATGAATGAGGACAATAGGATCCTTTCAGGTGGTTTGGATAATTTATTATATACCCGCTCAGTCACCCCAAGACAAATTCTCGCCTGTAAATGAAGGCTAAGTCGGCCGCCGATAAACCTGTTTAAGAGTGAAATGAAGAAACACTGCACTGCTATTTCAACTTGATGCAAGTCATTGGTGTGTATATGGTGTCATTGTGTCTACCAGTCAACCTGTGACGACCTCATTCATGTGGAATTTCGAATCAAAATGGAAATGATATGAATAATCAAATAATGTCAAATGTACACAACAACATACTCATCCAGTGTTGTGCAGCAATAACAAATGCCTCTGTTATTCACAACGCAGGATAGGTGTGTTCAATACAGCTCTTGTGTTGTTATCACACAAGAGATGTGTGCAACATCGTACAATAGTTGTCCAGAATCCTTTTTCATGGGGCATTTATACTATAAATATGCAGTTATTATCAAAACGTACATTGATTTAGGGAATGTTATATGCTGCATGACAATACTGAAGTCAGTTATTTTTTAGGAGAAATGAGAATGGATTAAAACAAACAAAAAAGTGACTGATAGAGGATAGGATCATGATAAGAATATTGCCCAAAAACCCGAGAAAGGCCGAGCAATTGCATATTATAACACTCCTAGTGCTTCAATCCATCCGATCGACCGGCCCCTGGAGATCGCAGAACTATCGATGACTGTAACTGTCAGTAATTACCGGAATTCGTACTTTATTGATGTAGGTTACTTCCAGCTGATGTGAAGTGGTTATCTAAATAATTTAAAATTCGCAACCAACGGATAGGCCTCTCAGGATACTGTTAGTGGATAATTCACTGCGTCCAACGATAAAGTACATGGCGTGTGATTGCGAGGTTATAATCTCACCCAAGATAGTTTAATATGGAAAGTTGAAACAATAATTAGGCCTATATAACTTTACAGAAAATGTCGTATACACATGCAATCCTGTGCGATGGATTTATTGACAACAAATAATTTACCAGTAGTTTAAGACGGTAAGCTCGTCGAACCTCGGAAAATGTAAATATGGATTATCTGATTCAGGAAAAATAAACATAGATTCCTCAGAAATAAAATTGTTGTAGCCTACCCATACTCGTCTCACATACGATAATCTGCAGCAATATTCAGAGAGGAACCTCAGTTTGAATTACAGAATCGTTTATGTTATGTTTTATTACGTCGAGAAAAACATCCATAGTTTGCTCGTTCCGCTGTGTTTTCACATTTTGATACTCTTCAATCAGACATGGCAAATGTCCTGCTCAGTCACCCCTCAGTCAACATACGTCCTTTCAGTGCACGTACGTGCTCGAATTCACGATTGCTATCCCATCACGGGAGCAGATCTCTCCGGAATCGCCTACCCGTGACTGCTGGTGACTGCTTTCGCGTCAGCCAACCAGCGTGCACCTAGTCAGCTCCATGGCCTGAGCTCGTGAGACAACGCGCCGTGTGCCCTCGAGCAGGATCGCAAGATTTGTGCATAATTAGCCTATAGTTGACAATGAGTGAATACATCTGACTCTCATACGTAATTTGTGTAATTGTCATAAATTCCAGTTTCCTGATTCATTCCATCAGTCTGAGTATTAGTCCTCTGAAACAGGCGTTCAATGGTGTTTTCTTCTCTCGATCATAAGTTGGTTGGGTTGTGCACAACTAAACTATGTACATAGCCTTAGTCGACAGTTTATGGCTGATCCCAATATCGACAACAGCTTATAAGTTGACATTTAAAGGCTTCGGCACTATACACGAAGCGATTTGTCACACTTAGCAATGACGCAATTTCTAGGAAATATAGAAATAAAAAGTTGAAACCTTCATAAACAACCGTATTCATCCTTTACTCCGATAAAAAAAGGTTACGATTGTTTGTATTCAAATCTAGAGGGACGAATGGTCGTTAACAAGGTCGATCGCCTCACTCGATTTCACTCATCGGATACATGCATGTATATGCACGCGCTGGTTCTGTAGTCATTGAGCGATACATTTTGACAATTGCGCAATTTGTGCAACTAGGAAAGTGCTAATTATGTAGGGATGCGTATTCGTCTGGCCAGTATATAGACTTGCCACAAGTCTATCGTGAATGTCATTCTCCGTCCCGGGTACTGGTTTGCCTGTCTTAATACTGCGCGCGCCTTCTATTCTGACACCCTCTGATCTGTCCGCACGGACAGTGCGTATTAATCAGCGGGCGACCAGATCACTGTACAAGCATATCAGTAGGACTTGATAAGCTGAAGGTGGCGGAAAGACAGACACGAGAGACTTGTAGCAAGTCTAGCCAGTATAATGTTCAGCATCCCATTGTCAGATTGTGCAAATATACGAAAAGCAGTCCTATTGATTCAAAAGTTTCGTGAAATTTAGGCCATTCAGCACAGGTACACTGAATCAACTTAATGTAATGTAAGTCGGCCTGTTACATTTATATATGTCTGTTGTTTTCGAACCATCCGAACACCCGGTTTGATTCGCAGTTATCCACCAGGTATTTGTGTAGTGAATAGGCCTAAACATGACTCAGGACCGTAACCTAATTCTCTGAACCTCACAATAACAACAATTGTTGATGCAATACATGCAGTCGATCACAATGGCCGTAGTAGAATGCACATTGATATTCTATATCGTATTACCGACTGGTATAAGAGCAGTTCTAAAGCAACCATTGCAGCAGTTCTTTTAGTTAGGATTGGAACTGCGAATGTGGAATAAGATTGATATAGCCAGCTAGGAAAAGTATTCTGAGGCAGTGCCATGGTCAGGACATGATTCAGATGCTATATATTATAAATGGCCAAATCGTGAACATAAACCAGATATATTAAAATGTATCCCTAACAGCATAATCAGGATATTAACGCTGTTGGATAAACATGTACTACGTTGTTCATCATTAGTATTATCATTATTATTATTATTGTAAACATATATTATGCTTATATAGCGGAATATCCTGAAGTCCAATGCGCGGCACAATGGAATAGGTATACACTGGACATAGTTTAGCTCAAAATAAAAAGTCTTCATTAATGACTTAAACGATGATACTGATGAGGTGTCTCGACGGCGGAAGCTTGCAATAGTGAAGGTGCAGCATGGCAAAATACTCGGTTGATGAAAACAGCCCAAAGCAAACTGAGAATATTCAGAGATTTATGTGAGAATGGCACATTGCTACATCTATTGGATGGGCAATTACCTACCCAATGAGCCCATACTGTCGGCAATGAAGTAATGACATAGGCTGTTATATGCGGGTTGTAAGTTTTATGGGACAGTAAATTAAACGGAATGTACGTTGGTCAGGTCGCCGCCCGTGTTTTCGTACTCCCTTTAGTACGTGCAATATAACAGTTTTGACTGATATGATATGTTAGACCTGGTCACCCCGCGGATGCACGGAAGACTTCCTCGATCATTGTGTCTCTCTGACGACTGCTCTCAACTAGTGTGAATAATTTTGTTCCGAGCTCGGTTCGAGCTTTTTGTTTTGTTCGCCTGCAATTGAATTACCCCGAGGGATCTTGGAGTGAACGTACTGCCTGATTCAATCAGGATTCATTCGTCATTTCCGACGAATTTGTCGTCGAACATTCTGACGCATTTTACAGCTAACTGGCAGAGTGTAGTTCAGAAGTGGGGACTCCTAGGATATGACAGTTCTGTAGGACGTTTCACAATAATTTGTGTTCTCGTTAAGATTAGTTGAGATATGAACAAGGCAGATGTATTCATGAAATCGTCCAATCCTCAAATTCCCTGCTAAAGTCAATGAACTGACATTTGCCACACATTGATATTGGCAACTATATCAGTCGGCATTTCGCCCCGCTTCTAGTCAGCTTCGCTCCAATAAAACCATCGCGTATTATGTGTCGTAGATCAGTACTTATAGCCATGGTTAACCTTTCCGCCGCCTCTGATACGGTGGACAACTCCTTTTTACTCTTCAAGTTAGAAACCGTCATATATCGAGCGAATCGATTTCAGTGTGTACACATTTCACGTCGGAGAACCACGTAATATATAAATGTGTAGTGTTCCACAAGGATCAATGCTCGTCCTGTCCACTTCTGTTTTATAAACACAATCGCTAGGGAGTTGTTATGGTACACTTGTCGGACACGGGTACCATCCCATACAAGCTGGCAATGGTGCATACAGCACTCTTGTCAGCTGTGAACCAAGGCGATGCCTCTGAGGCATGACCCCAATGCGAAGGAGGTGGTCATTACACGCAGATGGCAACATACAAATCACTTCCCACTCATAAGGACACATTGTATTAATTACATGATGTACGCCGAGGACACGCATTTCATCTAAAGGATATTCCCAAGGTAAATGATGACAAAATTGGACTGATTGTTTCCGAGAGATGGTTCAGTGATAGTGCTTAACTTGAGAACATAACTCTCACAGTAGATAGAAGAACAATATACCCAGTAACAGATAACTGTGTGTAATCCTGGTGCACACTTCGACCAATTCCTACACTGAATCCGAAAGTCTCTGCCATATGTAAAGCCACTGTGTACCATTCGAGACAATCGTTATCTAAATGAGAACCTTTCTAAAGGAAACCAGTGCAGCTTTCTCCAGGCGACTTGAGTATGCTGAACGCCTGCCAAGAATCTGCAGATGTCACATTGCTTATCAATACCTGAAATGTATACCGTATATCTCCCCTTCACTAATGTGTCTTCACAACAAAATATAATTTTATTTGGCGGACAATTGAATCATCAGTACTATAATAACAGAGATCGTTGATTACAATTGTTTAACTCCCGTGATCTTTTATTTGCGAGAATATATTCATGAATTCATGTTACATAAATATATTAGCATATGCGATGTTTCACAATTTAAGGCAAGAGTGAGAAAAATAACAAGTCTTTCCTTCTATCGTCAGTTATATATAAATAAATAAATAATTTGCCGTGAAAAATGGCCCTAACCAAAATGTTGTGGGACAAATCGCTAATCAGGCAATTATTAGGCAACGTGTAATGCGGACCAATTTTCGATTGACGCATAAGACATGCTATCCAAAATGTACTGGATGAGCAGATACAATTCTCAATATTATTGTCACAATGCACCGACTGGGAGCAAGGGACCGTCTTGTTCTCTTGATCTACCTATATCTATGTTCAATGAGTTGTATTCAGTGAAAACATCAGTTTTCATAATACTATCATTACCCGAAAAATGAAAAAAAATCTTCCTCGACTTCTTCTCTGCAACCTCTTGTGCACCGGAGAGGTGTTGCAGCTCTCTCTCTCTCTCTTTTTTAATTTCGCTACATCTTCGGGTTTGCTCATCTGAGGTCCACTCTATTATGCCTCCACCATTCACCCCATCTCATGTAACTCGGTTGACAGGCAGAATACACCAATATGCTGTTTGCATTCTTGCGACCCACACTGTTTCTCACTTTTCCTCATTTTGTTAAGAGCCTCTCGACTTTGGAATGCTTCGCCGTCCCCATGCTTCCCCTCTTCCTACAACATCCAGCTATTCAAGTCTAGTATCAACATGATTTTCTCACTACTCTATCGTAACTCTTTCCTCTTCCTTCGGCGGGCCTCGTCAGGTATTAGGTTTATACCTTTGCCCGTCTTGCTCCCATGGAAAAAATGTCTTTCGACAGTTATACTGCTGTGCTTTTAGTTCACTACTATATGATACCATCGGAATGCTTATCGATATAGAATAGACTCTAAAGTAAACAGTGGCGTCCTGAAACATTGATTGATGGTGGATAATATTTTCATCTGTTGTTTATATCTCTATATTCACTGTTCAGATAGCCGTCCTCATTCTTGTGGCACGGGCGAAGAATAAGCGT
>JAUOBX010436541.1:0-10453 GCA_032360705.1 Eupentacta quinquesemita
GTACCACCCCCCCCCCCCCCCCCCACACACACACACCCCTCTCCACTGACTCCACATCTATACTTCGCCCACTCAAATGACTCAACCGTGTTCACCGATTGAACATTGAACTAATCCGATCCCAAAGTAGGCTCACGGGGTCCCCAATGTGACATACACTGTAAAAGTGCGTTGGTGATAATAACGATCAGAAGGTTGCTGGTTCGATACCTGGACGGTTGGATTTTTGGTATGTCCTTGGGCAAGGTGCTTTATCTCCATTGCATCATCCAACCCAGATGTTTTTGAGAACCTGTGATGAATTGGAGTACAATTAGGCGCTTGATTAGCCACTGCCACAGATGACCATTCCGAAATAACTATGTTGAATACCCAAGTCCAGTGCATGACACAACATGGCCTAACCCGAGAGCCATGACCTTGCTCATCACACATGCAATTACAGTGCTGGAATGACCTCAGGCCTATTGTGAATTCAATTCCAAGAATGCTGCTGTATAAAGCCTGAACATTTTCGTGAATATTTGAGAATTTCCAGGGCCTAAGGGTGTCCATTTTCAAGTGATCGTGTATGTAATGGTTATCGATTATTTCAATGTTTCTTCATTCATTCACATATTCCTAGTGTTCACTGGTTCCAGGTACCATCCTGTTTTCAATTTTGCCCGACAGTTGATGACTCGTATCAAAAACTATTTGAAAACGTCAGACATTGGTAACGTTGAGCTCTAGAAATGTCGGCAACCCCTGAATGAATTCACAAAACCCAAGATGTTTGACCTCAGTTCATTCCCAATGTTGCTTCTTTCAGTTTGAACTCCAGTGGATGTACATGCATTGCGACCCGGACTTCGTAACCACGGATACGTGCTCAGAATTACCGGTAAGTATACAACCCCGCTCAACACCACCATGTTAGACATTCATCCCATATTATTCATGCACCTATATATTCGGATATATGCACCTATATATTCGAATATCTACACGTATATATCCAAATGTATACACGTAATGAATCATCCGATCACAGCAGCGGAATATATACACTTATATATTCGAATATATAGGTGTATATATTCGAATATATAGGTGTATATATTCCTGATCACTGATTGGCTACGATTTAGAACGTGTATATATTCGAATATATAGGCGTATATAATCGATTTAATACGTGTATATAATCGAATATAGTTGTATAATATACAGGACAAATAAAACTTCCATAAACGTACATTTTTCTATATTTTACTCTACAACAACTTTTTATTTATGTTTACTTTTTAACGTTTATTGATACATGCCGTGTTAAAGGTAAACTTTCTCTATCTCCAATTTGTTGCAGCCGAGATTAGAAGTGGAACCAACTGAGGAGGTGAGATCAATTAATATATACACTTCGAAGATATTCTTACATAGTTGGGATTGTAGCCAGGTATATCTGAATATATGAAGACTATAGCCAAATGACGACATATATAAGTTATATGATTCGTCGTATGTTTATTTGGTCTGAATATGGCCAGGTGAAGCAAGATTTGATTTGTAGTATCAAATTCCAGATGTAGGCTATAGTTCCGTCTGGACTCCTGTTTCATATGGCCCATATCAAATTCAATATGGGTTTAGGGAAACGTGAATACGAATCTTTACATGGCCAACAATTTGATATGGGTATTATGAATATGAATCCAGGAGATGAAAGTTTATATGGGCTAGATAGAACCTTATACTATATATGGCTATATCTGGCTATATCTGGCAAATTCCTCATCTTTAAAGATCCGAAGATGTGGATTGGATCTGTACCATAAATGGTTTTGCAGTAAGGGTAAAATAATTACTTGGAGTTGGATCAGAACAATCCACATCAGTTACAAGTCACTTCATAAGAAAGAATTCTCCCGATGATCCCCATAATAATATACTGAGAATCCGGAGGATAGGGCCACCGATGGACTGTCAGGAATTTGCCAGCTGGGTCCATATTCCCCACCCTACGTTCTATGTAAATGGGCGTCCGGATGTGGAATAGGCCAAAGGTGATCCCTGCCTGTCGTAAGAGGCGACTACGAGAGAGGACTATTGTGTTGGTGTGTCCTCATATGATATCTTACTGAGTTACATCCTAAAATGCTTGGCATCTTTTGTTCGAAAATGACCAAGAACTGGGTATCCTTTTCAATTTGACCCAGATTTTGACCCAGAATATTGACTCGGAATATTGACCACTATCCTGGGTCAAACTAATTACCCAGCAGCTAAGACTTTAGGATTGACCCATATTCTGGGTCAATTTGACCCAAAACTTGGTAGGTGGGGATCCGACCTATTGGCTGGGTCAAATTTGGGTCAAATGCTGACCCAGCATTTTTTACAGTGTGGAGCCCCGTGTGAACTACCGAGAGGCCCGAGTCATATACTTTAAAGCTGAGAAGTGTATCAACAGTGGCACTCTCGAATTACCATACCTTGACCGATTAATTTTCCGGCTAGAGGAGCTTGAAGTTAGCAGACGACGTTATTCGACAACCAATTCGGCCCAAGTCACATGTAAAATGCCAAATCAATCCAAATTTAGTAGGATTCTTGCAAAACTGACACCATTTGAACTTTCAATTATCCCCTTCCATATGCAAGCAAAATTTAACAAATCCCATCAGACATTATACATCAGACATATCTAACAGACAAAAGAGTTTTCAAAATGCTTCTGGCACTAGTTTTGAAGGGTCAGGAAAATTCACCCACTAAAAAGAACAGTGAACAGAGAGATACAATAGTCCAGGCGAAAGGTTATTAGGGCACGAGCAGCATGATGACAGGTGTCTCTGGTAATGAAGCTCCGGATTCTGCAAAGATCGGATGTATGATGATGTATGATGAACGTTCTCGGTGTATCCACATGACAAGATGTATTGAGTTATGGGTCCATTGTCACTCCTAAGTTACATATTATTTTGTATGGTGCGATGTGGGAAGAGCCGATCACAATTTCCAGCTCTGGCATGATTCTAAGTGTATACGATGACGCGGCAACGAAAAATCTTTGAATCATTCAGCTTCAAGTGATTCACAGCCATCCATTCCCTCGTTTTTGTGATACAGGATGTCAATCTAATGAGTGCATCCTCTCTGGTGGCAGAATCGGATGGGTCAAATGAGTTGTATAGTTACATACCATCCGCATAGACATGGTACCTGTTGTTATGACTCGTGGCTATTTCCCCGTGTGGCAATGTATATAGGGGAAACAAGAGAGGGTTCGTCACAGAACCTTGTGGTATTCCATATGAACTGACGATGGGCTCTGATTGTTCGTTGGATACGATGACACGGCTTGTCCATCCGCTCAGATATGATTCGAACCATCGGAGAGAGGCCTCGCAAATGCTGTAACGTTTACTGAATCGGTCGAATGAGATTGAGTAGTTTACTGTATCAAATGCAGCACTCATAAAACTCGTAAAAAACGCCTTGTATTGGAAGGGCTACCCATACGTCAGGGCGCGTGCCCCGCTCGGATCGCTTTACCAACCAGCTTGTAGTACCAAGTTCTGCGTGGACAGGGCGTTCCATGTGTGTGCACCGAGTTTGCGAAAATTCATTCTGGGTAATTTCAGCACATTCAAATCAGGTTTGAAGACATACCTATATCCACTTAATATTTGATAGTCAATAAATATTGTGAATAATGAATATATAAAATGCTGATTCATGTTTTGTTTTGTGTTATATAGTAGTTCCTTGTGTTTATGTAATTCATATCTATCTGTAAAGCGCTTTGTGAATCGTTATATGAAGCGCTGTAAAAGCAATTGTCTGTTTTGTGTTGTTATTGAATGTCTAACTGTGCTTTTTGAGGCACTTGTGTTGCGCTTCGCCCGGAGGACTTTCCTGTGCACTGTGTATTGCCGCCAAAGAACCCAGTATATTGAGTCACTCAATAAGACGACTACACAGCTCATGGTGAGCGCAAAGTCTCGCGGGTAACCCAGTGGATTATAGCTTGGGGTCTTGGTTTGAAAAGGTTACGAAGTTGCCTTTTATTGAACATTTTGGACAATCAGCTGTACACTATATAGATCAAGGTAACAATTGTAAAACAGCTCAGACTTGGGTTGGTTACCTGATAGATCCAATCATTCCGATCGCGTATAGCCGCCAGATTATGTTATCTCACCAGAGCTCTCTTCAATTGAGAGCAACGGCCGAACATAGTGCTGAACGTGTTGCAGATACCTACTGAGTGTGATAGTGCCTGTCTTCAAACAGGATGATGTGCTGCCGCTAATGAATTAGATGTGAAATCGATGATCTCACATCATGAATAGGTCTGGGAAGGAACGTCGCTCGAAATGAACATTTAATAGCTCACACCAATGATCATGTAGAGATGGCTGGTTTGGAACTGTAAGGCTGTAACTGAATATAGTTTCAAGTGAGATGAACTGTGGGTACCATTACTAAAAGCCGTTTTCCGGATATGTTTTGCGAGCGGTTTATTAGCTTTGTAATTTGCGAATCTCACGTGGCAATGCAATTAATAATAGACGTGAACTGAATCCTGATCTTATCACCGCCACACCTCAGTGATAAGTGCCGGCAAATGGCTTGTTGAATGGGTTTAATCCATAATACTCTCTAGAATATTTCCTTACCATAGGCGCACGAGACGGGGCGGTGGGATTGGTGGCGTAGAAGACGGGGAAACAATTCAGTTAATAGGTACGTACAAATGGGGGAAGACATATAACAATTGAGACAAGGGACCCACTTTTTCGTGGTGCGCTCGATATTGCATGTCGCAATAGTCACATTATTTCTGAAGGCTCATCAAGACTGAAGGCTCATCAAAGAACCATAGGCATGTTGATCAGAAACAATTCGCAAGTTTAAAATGCTCTTTCACAAGAAAGTTCCGGAATACCCGAGGCTGTTAGAGATACTTCCACGTACCCTAATTTGCCCTCGTTGTTTATTCCTTTGCTGATTCTGACAAATTAATTACTGGTGCGTCTCAGGCAACGAGGTTTGCATTCTAACTACCTAATTTATCACTCACTGTCACTGATGTAACGAACGAGGTATCCAAATAACAGCTCCCCTGTCATGGTGTTTGAAAAACAAATATCTCATAGATTGATTTTTCCACGTTGTTTTAGCTGGTATAAATGGAGCAGGGTGGCGAATCGCAATCTTCAATTAGTGCAAGAACGACTACGTCAACAATTATTGGAATGAGCTATCGATTCCGTTGGAGGCTCTACGTACTAGCAAACGATCATCTCATTGGTTTATGGGAGCCCTCCAGACCCTATAGTGCAGTTATTAGACAAGGGTAGTTTACTTGGGGGACCATCAGGGCAAATACATACCTATAACGAGGCCCGAGGGCACAACGAGACAACGTGATATTTTACACCTTCTGAGGAAATCTGTTTCAGTTTCACTTTCAATGTGAAAATTTGTCTTAATTGATAATACTTGATAATTTTGTCTAGGCTAATTCACCAGTTGCACCGTTTCTCTCCAATGATGAAAAATACAATCTCTTGGGTATCAGATTGAAACTGATTTTGATCTCATAAATACCAAGACTGGTACTCTGTGCTCCATATCATTGAGGCATACTTCTACCATATATTTGACAGCATTCGCACGATATAATTCAATCTTATATAATAATGAATGACAATTGAAACCAATTAAATTTAACGGAGACAGTTTCGTGCAAACTATAATCGGTTCCTACTGGTATCTACGTAAAACGTATAGAAAACATGTGAAAACCATAGACATCATTATATTGTTTATTTCCGTCGATTGGTAACACAAAATCGTTCACAATTCTTGGAAGTGCCCATAGAAACAACGCGTGAACTATGACAATTGTTTTCTTTCATTTAACGCCAGTATAGGATCAATTTTACCAAGATTGCTGCTTCTCGGGGTGAAAGGACCATTCCAGGAAAGCGTGGTCTATGTATTTTCCATCATTATTTTGCTAACAACCTTAAGTCAAGGCCAGGTAATACATTGATTTAGTCAGCATGGCAGAATAGCATGATTATGTAACTCACGTATGGCTAATGACTCATTATAGTAATGGACGATCGTGACACGGTTGTGGTAAGAGTCCTTAGTGTTGCAATTATTATTGGAATACCGGGAAACTGTCCAAGCATGGAACGTCAATATTCACTTGACAATTTAATTATATTCACATATATACTCGAATTATTGAGGCATAACATCAGTTCACTGTTCTCGTCTTACTGTATTTCTCCAGCCTGTGAGTGAGAGGTTTGTAATTCCATCCCCATTACAATGTACCCACGATGCTATACTGGGCAATTTTGTAGTACCGTTGGACTGAATGTATTCCGGTGTATCAAACTTTGAGACTCTAGTAAGACGGGATCAGGCTTAGTGGAGCCTAATACATAATTTATCCCGATAAACTCGGCATTGACCCAGCAATGCGTCATATCCGAAGTCCAGTTATCGACAATCTTCGTGGTGAACTCTCAACGCAGTTAAACAAACCTTCGAGAACCCCCGGGCGCATTCAATGTTTTCCCCCTGGGTCAATCAACTATCAATTATTTTAATGTTACATTTTAATTATTCACGGAACACATGATGAAGGGTATCGGTTATTACTTCCCGCTGTAGCTATTGCTAGCATTTTGACTGTAGAACATATGCACATCGCATATACACCTATAGTAAAACATGAGGAAGTGAACTTGTAACTCATCCAACATAGTTTTGATCAAAACCTCTGCTTCAATTTTTTTTTGGGAACTGTGATCGGGTGATACAGTCTGGCTATATGTTATGTCGACCCGTTAAAGTGATGGAAGCAGTGTGCTTTTTGAGAGTTTATTGTCATATAATATTTTTGCTCCGAACCAGCAAAGGTGAAACAGGAACATGTCAAAGCTATGACTTACACAGGTTCGAACGCATATACCAACCCGAACGTACATACTACCCTGAATGATGATAATATAACATGATGCCGGATTTTATCCCTAATGTTTCTGAATCATTAATAGTGATGAGTAAACCACAAAGAAGCAGTTACACGTTCAAGCCGACTCTTGCAATTCGCAGTTCAATGGCCATTGTATAGTGCACGATCAACTCATTAACAGTAATTCCACAAGTGTCAAACAGGAGGTCTTGAAATAGATCAGTTAAATATTATCGCGTTTTTACCGATTTAATTGGCCCTGTCATAAGTATTGAGCCACCAGAAATTTGGAAATATAATATTCTTGAGTGGAATGCGTCATTTGTTTCAAGTGGGCCTACTCAGAATATTCAGATACTCAGTTTATTCAGTTATCATCATAATAATCCATATATGAAAGTTGATACGAGCAAATTGAGTTTGACATTTTGAATGAACATAGTAAAGCTTTTTCGAGTCATCATGTGATTCCGTCATTGTCGTTATAATGATGGTATCTCCTACTGTGCGTTAGGATTGACATTGGCATCATTGGCTAGAACACAGAATAACGTCACAAAATGGACCAGACAAAGTAGTTGTATCAGAAAACTGACATTATGTTCCTGATAACCACGACAATTGTGGTCTTACCTTATTTCGTGTTTGCTATTCTCTTAGAGGAATTCATCTGTTGAATGCTAATGCCTGCACCATTAGCGGACAATACCAATTGCAAATAAGTGTCTCGAAGCACGCTGAATGCGTTGATAGTACGATGCAGTATACATGTTAATCAGAATCATTTTTAAAGTCCTGATCTACAATTTTTTTGAATCCTATATTATCACTTCTGTCTTGTCGTTTTTCTTTTTTTCTCGTGGCAACCAAAGAAGTCAATAGAAGCTAACTGTCAATAATAAATCAGGGTGGAATGATAACAAACAAACGCAAAGAACCGTTGACTGACTGAACACTTTGGTTCAGAAACTTGTTTAAACTTTTTAGGATGAGGTTATAAGCATTTTCAGCAAACCTCGTGAATATGACATTGAGAGGCATATAACCATAATGGCGCCGAATACATCCATTCGTACTATTCATTTGTCGAGTATTAGGCTAATGTGACTAATCCTAGATTAACAAATCTCTTTAGGTATTATATATTCCGTAATATAATTGAGTTTGTCGAGCTCACTTCAGCTAGTCAAGCAGCTAAGATCGTTGAAATCCATCATGTTATATCTAACTGGTTCCTAACCGCCGTATTCTCATCATGCGTAAGCCACTGCCGGTAAGCTGTCAATACATTCAATTTTCCAAATGGAATACCATCACAATATTTGACAGTCGCGATTGTTCCAAAAACAGAGACGGGGTGAATTTGTTCTACATTGATTTGAGCTACTGTGAATGTCCATGACCCAAGGTAACCAACGGAATTGTTCTGACCACGTGGTAGGTAAATATGTTATGAATAAATGTTAGGCCTATGTATGTTATGTATGTTATGACGGTCTATGTTGTGCAAAGTATCTTTTGTGCAGTATACGTTTAATGTCTTCAGCCTCACTTACAGGATAGGGTTCGTCTTTTCCAACTTCAATTCCGTAAGTAAAATATTTTCAACAGTGAGTATGCACACTGCCCGCCAATAACTCCTATCGTCTTCGTCTTCCTCTTGTACCCTGACAAGTACCATATCCTCCTCGACACAGTCCCCCCTCCCCCATCTCATCCTTGGTCTCCCTCTCGCCATTCACAACAACCTCAGTTAACATCACTCTCCATCACACAAAACTGTCTCGGCGCGTCATATATCTATACCACCGCAATCGTGCCTGCCGCAAATAACCGTCGCTCTTGCCTCCTTAGTAATGGGCACTGCCTCCATTACATACATTCAAGCATTATTGAAGGTCTGACATGGCATCATCCAGCATTTCACTCTCGGCGGGACCTTCGTATTGCAGGTTGTTGTTGTCACTTTCCTCCAGCCCGATTTTTCTTTCCAACTTCTCATGTGACCCACTACCATCGATGTGAGCGGGATAAATATTCGTATATGTATTCGCACATATGGCATATCATATATTAGCAAGAACATTGCATCGAACACTCATGTTAACTTTTAATACTGAATTAATAATTGATCGAGCACTGTCTGACGTTCCGCGTATTTCAATACATCATCCTAAACAATCTCGACATTCAACCATTTTTATCTAGTATCGAAGAAATCTGATATTGATAGTTTGTTTGTAAAATGGTTTGCCGTGAGGAGCTGAAAGCTTTCAATGTAACTGGATATGTTTAACGATCAATTACTTCCGGAGAGGATATAATAGTAGTGGTCCGTTGTAAAATTGATTTCTATCATGAATCGCAATACTTTTGGTGTCAAATTCACGGTTTTAATAGCATAATAATAACACAAATCTTTGAGCAAATGACCAATACTGCAGTTAGGAAATATAATGCATTGACGCAATGAACGGACGGAATAAAGTCATGAAGATTGAATGTCATTTTGAGTGATAAGTAGCGCGCACCGAAAAACAAATGATAAAAACCTAAACCTTTAGAAATTGCTCGAATCTTAGTCATGAGATTTAGGTAGGAGTGGGTCTTTGGCAACAGCAATCAACGTGACCTACAAGTTAGCTGGAAGGGCAAACGATGTCTATGCTACAGGGTAATCTATATGATTTCGTGGGATAGAAGCTATTTTCTTCGGGGAAATTGTAGCATTGTATTAGTTTGTATAACAATTGATAAAATACCCCCTACGTGGTGGCTGTAGCTCGATTATATCCGAATGACAATGTTTGGTGTAACGCATAATCTATCCTAGATGTGAAACTGCAGCGATCGAATTGTGAAGAACAGAAAACACATTGCCGCGACCGGCTCAAGAATGGTCGTGATTTGTTTTCCTGGGGCGAATTCTTTAGACATCTTTTTGCTCCCGGGTTGTTGTGGCTTCGCTGTCGAGAATGAGAATATGTACCCCCAAACTAAAATGCATTACATTGCATGGACTGCATTTCTTTGCAAAATCCAGAACTAACATAGAATGGCACCTAAATCGATAAAAGTGGCATCCGGTAACAGACATTCTTCTATACACATGCACTGTATGTGTACCGTGATTCATTCACCTGGCCATCATACCACATTTCGGAATTTAAAATTGAAAAACCAATCGTTAAAAAGCTGAAAATCAAAGGCGTGTCTTCCCATAATTTCAAAATGTCGTGCATGGGTTATTTAATATTTTTCCTGGCTTGCAGTCGTATTTAGCCGTTAGTCATTTGCATATTTCGAGTACCTCCTCCCGGCAGTCTCAATCGAAGGAGACGGTAGAACGTGTTGCTCTGGAGGTGATTTCGTGGAAGGAATTGGATCTGGTAATTCCTGTAATTGACGTGATCAGAGATCAAAGCTCTGGATGCTGTTGACACACTGCGATGAAATATAAATGAACAG
>JAUOBX010436652.1:0-10452 GCA_032360705.1 Eupentacta quinquesemita
AAGTGGTGTAACTTCAAACGCCAATAACTCGGCATAGGAATATCGGATTGAGACGGGGTTTGAACCAATATATTCAGCTTTCCATTATCTACAAGGTCACTCATGATGTACTGGAGCCTGCAGAATACCTTCAACACAAATTGTGTCGATTGTATCAGTTGAAATTATATATTTCATAATCGAGTATATTCTCTCGTCCCGCATGGTCATTATATTTATTTAGGAGGCAAATTGTCTCGCATCACCCGCATGAATAATGGACGGGTCTGTTTCCAAAACGTTTCCAAAATGTTATTGACATACCGGCCAACGTATACATCGCTGGATGGGGGGTCACTCGAACAGAATTACAAAATGACGCCTCAGATTCCGTGACGTCATCAATCCTGATTTGTTCCGAAACACCATCTTTAAAGATGTAGAATCTTTTGTTCGATTCATTCCAAACGGAGACAGCAGCTACGAAATGTTATTGACATATATTTGCCATAGAGGGTGGGGGGATGGCCCTATAACATAATGAGCTCACCCTCTCTACTGGCAAATCCAAGTTATTTATACACTTGTTGTCATGCAAACAGCTGGTAAACTTCCACTGGGCAGTAAGAATATATGTTGTGCTAAATATTGGTCACTTGGGGTCATGAGGGGGCAGAGATCACCTCACATCCTTCTCGTGCGTATACGCCACTGATTGGGAACCTCAGATCAGTACCATTCGCAGAATCGTACTGTGCCAAATAAACAGCGAGTGGCAAACTACCACTTCAGATTGTCTGAGTGCATTGTCATGCTGAATGGATTTATAACCACATAATTATATTCCCACTTCGGGGATATTATGGTTTTGCCTTCGTCGTCTCCGCCGCCGCCGCTGTTTCCGCTGCCGGGAGATTTTCGTGTTAACGCAATACCTCTCCAACACAATGTCCGATTGATTCGAAACTCGGCACACACGCCCGTCCCAGAGAAATATTGGATGGGTTCGAAAGTGGGCATTG
This sequence comes from Eupentacta quinquesemita, assembly GCA_032360705.1. Lineage (NCBI taxonomy): Eukaryota > Metazoa > Echinodermata > Holothuroidea > Dendrochirotida > Sclerodactylidae > Eupentacta > Eupentacta quinquesemita. Next base: position 1,002 of record JAUOBX010436652.1, read on the forward strand.
TTAAATGACTGCTGCCCTCTATTTCACTCGTTTCATGCGCAAATATCAAGTTTGTGCGATTGGCAAAACTTGGTGGATGTGGACTACATTCGATCCCGAAAAACATGGCGGTAATTTCTAGGTCACCGGAGGTCAAATTTGCGTAATTTGTTCATCTTCGTTGGATGCAAACGAAACCTGATGGATAGGGACTACAATCGGTCCCGAAAAACATGGCGATAATTTTGAGGTCAACGGAGGTCAAATTTGCGTAATTTTTTCAACTTCTTCGGATTCAAGCGAAACGTGATGGATGTGGTCTACAGTCAGTCCTGAGCGACATGGCGTTCATTTCCATGTCATCGGAGGTCAAATTTGCAAGTTGTTTCTATTTTTCAAACATTGTCGGATTCAAATGAAACATGTGAACTACAGTTGGTTCCCCAAAACATGAAGTTCATTTCAAGGTCACTGGTGGTCAAACTTGTGTAATTTTCAGGTGAATTCAACCTCGAAGGAGGTGCCAGAGCCTCGGATTAGTGGCCTTGAGTATACATCACAAAAAGTAGGGAGTTGTCTAGTTTGTTATTGAAATTGCGGTGTGGGTAACATGGAGTCAATAACTGAAATAAAACAACATACAATACTGACAGTGTATTATACTGTGGCGGAAAAATAGCTGCATGGTGACACAAATCGAAACATTCTGTCCATTGTATCAAGCGAAACAGTCGAGAAATATAACCCGATCAACGTTCAGGCATAGTGGCCCGTATAGGATGTTATAGTCATTCATTGCTTCTCATTTTACTACAAGTGGACGTTATACAATCTCCAGAAGGACATCCGCCATGGCGTTTGCGATATCACAGTCCAATATGTGGCTGTTTGTCAAGTTTGAGAGGCCATGAATATTTCTGGAGTTCAGTGCACATTCAGCGTTATTTGGTACTGAGATTACGGTGTGGGTGACATAGAGTCGATGACAGAGATAAAACAACATATAATGGTGACCCCAATCGATCTGTCTGGGAATTTGTCAGACGTGAAACTGTTGACGTCATGCTGTCGAGAGAGCCAATCACTGTGGGCTATTGGAGCGCCCTTACGTGAACACTTGGATGTTCAACCGGCCCAAAGGCGATGGAGCAGGATATTAGACACACTGATCGATAGAGCCCAGAAGATTGATTAGTGTTGTTAACATTCTGTACCATCGCCGTGGAGACATCTCCACATCTCAAGATGTGATTCCTTATGTGCGGATGCGGGATGCGGCAAACGTCGCTTCAATGCGAACACGAACGCTGTATTATGTCAATAACGATGTTAACAGATCCCAAGGTGACGAAAATGCTTTCGAATCAGATGGAATGAGCGTTGTGTAAGCAAAATGACCACGCGTAGGCCTACCAATGCGGCATCAAAGACACATACCACAAAAAGGTAGGCCTCTAGTTGGAATATCTTCCTCATAAAGCACTTTAGCGTCCTTAGCTATGAGCGGTTACATATTTATCATGTTTGCGCATCATCATACAGTCAACCTTTTTTCTCATGAAAAGTGTCCATGTTCACGGAACAGCGATTCAAAATTCATACCGCATCTGCACATTATGGAATCCCACCTTCGAAAGGTAAACAGGGAAAAATCGTTCCCTCATGAAATGACATTACTGTTCGAATCACACGCTCTTTACCACTCGCCATATGCCCACGTGGCTCTACATAGGAGAACTGAGAGACGGCTTATTAGACATTTCATATGCACGGTTGCCCATGTATTAACAATTCGGATTACGGGATAACTATTTTTTGCCAAGCACCCAGTATTGAATCTAGGAGAATTGACAGGTGCCTGATAGCATGTTCGTGTTTTGCTATGAGAACGAATTCCAGTGGTTTCACAGAGCAACCGAAACTGATCAGGAAAGAATTCAACGGCACAAGTTGAACAACGCAGCCTCTCGGTGCGACGTATGCATCAGAGTGCTGGATTTGATTTCATTCATGCGATGTAATAGAACTAAACTTCAGTCATGTTTCAGTTATTTCAGCATATCATGCATATATGGTTTCTAGATAGCTGTTCACAATGTGAGCAACACAGCATATGTATTTTAAATCATGAGGGTACGGCGTAGTCTGCAGTGAAATTGTGGAATCGGCTGGATAGCTGCTTTCGATGTGATCAGTAGTAGTGAATCGTCACAGACTCTGAAGAGTCCGTGGACGCTGTCTCAAATGGATGCGAGATGACCGACGAGGTGGACCTGGTTGGTGCACAAGTATCTGCGGACGATTTCGGGGGAATTATTTTTGCTCCCTCCATGGTGAGCCCAGTTGAGAATCCGATGTTATAATACCAGGTCATCCGAGGGCGCCCCGTCTTCTCACTGTGCCCAGAACGGCACCTCACAGGAGGCCCACATAATAATAATTATATAATAATATATATACTTTCTTATATAGCGCTTTTTCACGTCAGTGACATGCTCAAAGCGCTTTACAGATATTACCCTGATCATAGGAAGTGGTACGCACTCCGACAATCTCGGAGAGTATGTGGCAGCAGATAACTCCGCGCCGATTGTACTCAACTCCCTCACAGGTTCCCAAAGTCTGGGTGGGACAGGCAATGGAGATAAAGCATCTTGCCCAAGGACGCACCGGCCGTGATTTGAACCCGCAACCCTCGGATCACGAGTCCAGTTCTCTACCAACTGAGCTAATCCGATCTCAATATACAAAATTGTGCAAATTATTGTGAACAGTATGCTCAATTTATAGCAATGCCCATAGTTTTTAGTCATAATATATGCAAGATGCAAGCAGTCATGGGACGAATGAGCAATGTTATTCGGGATGATGTGATATGTAAGCTCTCCTATGAGGCAAGGACTCACTACACATCATTGTGTTCTAGTTCAGGCTCACCCCTAGTCACATGGCTAAGTGAGCTATCGTGAGCTATCGTGAGCTATCATGCATATATATATATATCAATCGATCTGTCAACAATTGAATTAAGTTGCTACTCCTGCTACACCATTTGATGGATGATTAAAGTTGGTCATTATCATCGGGTACCAATGATATATATAGATTGGCTGACCAGGGATTAATGTCCACGGCTGTTTGGTGGGCACATTGGCTCATCGTTTTGAAAGTTTGTCATTATTGAAGAGTACCGAGGCTACATAATGGGTGTTCATGGATCATATGTCCAAGGTCATCAGGTGTGTCATTTGAGCTATTTTGTGGAAACAAATCAAATGCTTCACCTAGAGTTTTAATTTTATGCTCATGAAAGTTTGTCATTATTATTATTCATTAGCTACCAATTCATATAGGGTGTTCTACGATTCATCATCCAAGATCATCTGGTGGGCTAGTTGGACCATTTTGTGAAAATAGGCCAATATGCATTACCTCCTGTAGTTTGAATAAGAGGACTGTGGAAGTTGGTCATTATTATCCGATACTACATGAATCAATTGATCACGGAAGCTAGTCAGTATTATTATTCACTGATGTCACATACAATATGGGTGTTCAGGCATTTGAGGTCAAATGTAACTTAAGAATCAATTTCAGACCTTTTGTGGGAAAATGAGAAAGGCTCCTCTTACAGTTTAAGTCGATCGATACTTTTCCGTTAGCTACCAATGCTACATAGGAGTTAGAGTTAGACATAATTTTCAACGCAAATAGTGATTTTGAAGCTCATAGGTAGTGAGCAAACCGCTTCTCTACTCATGTGGTACGAATTAACAGGTAAGCTACTGTGCCTTTCGGCACTCTTGTTTATCAACACAGGTCAGAGTCCTAAACGTTTTGGACATGATAATCAGTCAATGCAACAGCGCAACATTTTTGTACTTGACAATAGGTTGGCCACATAAAGTACATGATCACTGTTATTACTGGTCAGGTTGTATATAGGTCAACGTAGATCAATGTCTGAAAACGTTATTAACATAACAAATGTTGAATGCGAGGTACATTGACTGGTGTATTTGTAGTATTGTAGCGCCTTAGAGCATTTTTATGATTTTGGTGCTCTAGAAATGTTCATGATTGATTGATTGATTGATTGTTTGGAAATTGTAGAGGGCTCATACATGATAGTTTGGGCATAATGTGTACATGATATCCAACCGATTTGGAGGCATCAGGTCGAAGAACATCAATGATCTAGTTAACCCAAATGCCGAAAACTTGCAGCCCTTGTTCACAGGTGTTGATTACACATGACGCATTGTAGGGGCGTTCCGGCGAATCCTCCTACTGGTTTCACACCATGCCAACTGTTGTAAACTGTTCACAGAGAGAGAGGAAGAGAGAGTATTCCGACGAGTTCTCAGATGATATCGAGGCATGGGTGTACTGTAACCAATCCAAACTAGCTCCCGTGGCCGTGTACACGCCATTGATACGAAACTTCGCACGGATGTCTGCCCCCCAGGAATCTCAGATGAGTCCGCAAGTGGGCGTCGCCGCACCGCTCTGACGGCAGCCATCTTGGATTTTGACGAAACTTATTTAATTGTGAATTCACACGTTTTGAAACACGCCGATCGTTTTGAGAATACTTTTATTTCTGCACAACACGACCTCACCCAGCAACTATTTTGAATTTCTGACACAACTGATTTCATCGCAGATTCACGCGTTTCGGAACGTGGTGGCCATTTTACACATGATCTATGACGACGACACACGGGTGTATTGCGCATCTCACCCGTTGGAACGCCTCGAGGCAGTCCATAGGCTAGAACTGTGTGTCACTGACCACATCAATTGGGCTGGAATCAACCAGCTGAAAATTAATGATTCGTAGACGGAAATTATTCATTTCACCTCCAAATTCCCCCACTCGATCCTGTGCGGATTTGTGACTCATTGATCCATCCTGTCCCCTCTGCAAGGAATATTGCGGTGGGTGTGGTTTGATCAACACATGGACTAAAAAGAACATATCCGCAACATGTGCCGTTCTGGCTGGTATGGTATTCACATTTTTGGAAAGCTCCGTGAATTTTTGAGAAAGTTGCACACGCCTTTGTTACCTCCCGTCTCGAGTTTTTAATAGCTTACTCAATGATCTGCCTCTTTCTGAGCTTTCGAGGTTCAGCACATACAAAATGCCACCGCCAGGATTGTAACACGCTGTCAGCCAAGGCAACATATAACACCAGTGCTAGCAAACCTCCACTGGCTTCCAGTCCAGGCTCGTATTTCATTCAAGATGTGTTTTCTGATGTATAACATATTCACCGGCACAGCTCCAAGTAATCTTGTTGACATTGTGATCCCTTACCAGCCATCTCGCACACTGCGGTCATCCTCACGCTATCTCTACACCATGCCCAAGCGAAGGACAAAGACTAACGGAGAGCGAATGTTCTCCTGGGCAGGACCGTCTTTGTGGAACTCTCTACCCGACCGAATTCGCATGTCACCAAGTGTGGATTCGTTCAAGTCACGGGTGAAAACTTACCTTTTCTCATCGCACTTCGTCACTTAGGATTTCTCTCTTAGCGCTCAGAGACATTGCATCGAGCCCTACACAAATGCAATATTATTATTATTATTATTATTTTGAAACTCATTCAGTCACTTCGGACCTACCACATACGGTATTTGCCAGCAGCTACCAAGATGTTCACCATTGCGCTTGTTTAGCTTCCCAAAATGAAGACCCCAGATAAAGAAAATGCGGGATGAGATCCAATGCAAGTACCATTTCAGCTCATGACCTCAAGTTAGTCAGGAAAGAATTAGGACTCCACCCATCAGGTTTGTTCAAGTGCGACAAAGCCGGGGAAATCGCATGAATTATGCAAATTTGAGCTTTGATGACCTCGAAATGACACTCACTTCTGACTGACTTCTGACTTCTGTCAAATGTAGACCCATCATCAAACATTTAGTTCAAATCATGAAATGTTTGCATTAATTAGGCAAATATGAGGGCACTAGGCTGTAATTGCCGTGGAGGCCACCCTCGTTGTTCTCCCAACCGAGGACCAGAGAATTCATTGTTCTCTCAACCGAGGACCAGACAATTCCATTGTTCTCTCAACCGAGGACCGGAGAAGTCCATTTTTCTCTCAACCGGAGACCATGAATTATTTTTTTCGGGTCTTCTGTTACTGCTGTTGTTGTAATGAGATAATACACTATTTAAATTTAGTTTTGAAAGGTATGTTTATTCTATCGTTTATTATTTTACCATTACTGATCGAGTTATTTTATCATTGAATACGCGTTCCCAAAGGATAAATAACTGTGGGTAATCATAGGCAGATCTATATACTTGTAGTATATAGGTATGAGGATTGGAGGTTTACAAGTTTCAAACAAGTATTCCTAACTTTCACCAATAGCTTGGCCAGAATATTCCAATAGGAATCCTGTCAAGTTCCCGCAAAGGCTGGAGGATCATAAAAATAACTAACGTCAATGAAGATTACGTACCCAATTTACCCGAAAATGATATTCCATTCAGTTACGAGGGATGTCTGGAAGACCAATGGTGTGTCGTCTATTTGGTGCAGACTGCGCATGTCAGTTCGTACCCATCAATGTACGGACTGCATGGTAGCCCGCCTCCACCAGAGACACACCTGCTCTCCACTAAGGCTATAGAACCCCGGTAGCGCGCATTACCATCGGTCCTCGATACCATACGCATGGAACGATCAACACAGATGAAGGTCGATTTCGTATGTACGTTGTGTGTCCTCTCTGACATGAGGTAGCCACCATATTCCAGGGTCCAGTCGTCAGAGGGGCATACGTTCTTCCCGGGGACCATCAGCTGTGCGGATCTGGAGGGGGCTTCACAAACGGCACATGGGACATCGTGCGACATTCGGTCATTCCGCAGCGGGAATCTATCGATGTCATACTCTACTGCGTAGAGGGCAGCTCTTAGTCTTCCCACACCGGCGACCGGTCTGTCATATATCGGGTCGTGAGGTACACAGAGGGTGTTAGCGCCACCTCCACCTGAACTGTAGTGGGATCCAGCCGCCACTCCTGAAACCAGGTAGAAATTGCAAGACGTTGTTGTGCCGTCACATAATGTAAGCAAACGTGATATGATGAACACACATCGAATATACCGATCTCCAACGGTTACAGTATATCAATGCAATCTGCAACTTCTACCTTGTATCACTCAATCATTAGTCAACGGGTCAACCCCCCTAACTTAATTCACACACTACCCAACTCGCTTCCCACACATACAGTGTGAGTATGCAATGCCTCCATTGGACCACGTGCCTGTAACATGCCTCACGACTGAGTATTTCAAGAATATCCACTAGAGAATCCACAAACTCAGCAAGCAATGCAGCAGCATATGCAATGTTCAGGTCAAAAATCCAGACTTTACCGAAATGAAACCCAATGATTCATGACGCCTGCACTACCCATATTCCAGTCCATATATACAGGTGTTGAAAGGCATAGCAGCTAGTGTACAACCCTGCCTAAGTCCAAGTCACGATTTACCCAGATGACCCAATACCGTCCTCTGGATCCATTGCATCTACGTAAAAATCCGTTCAACCACATTCATTCGCATAATTGCATGTGTCACCGGTATAGTTCAGAACAATTTTGAAGGGATTTTCAATATATCAGCCTGAAAATACTTCTGTTATCTGTGAATAAGTATTTCAATTTTAGTGTGGTCATCTCGTATTTTCCCATTCCAACCCATTATTAAGTATCATATCTATGGCTACAGTATTTCATGTATTTCCGCAAGGCTTTAAAACAACGGGTACAGTGATATTACTTGTCTGCTACTTTAAACAAGTATCATTACTAATATAGTCCTATCAGTTAATTTATAATATATAATATATAACTAGTTATCAATTATTTACGGCGTACCGGGGTATACCAAAGTTGAATGGTCAGGACACACTGTGTGTCCCCACCTGACGTACACAGATCCGCCAGACACGTCATCGTTCGAGTTAGAAGATTTGGCCTTTCTCGGGGTTCCTAGTGGGAAAAATAGAAATAAATTAAGATTCATCTTAATCTGAAAAACACAGAAATACACAGGGGGAGCAATCCTAAAAAAAATGAGTTGAAGATAAGAAGAAGGAGGGTGGAGGAGGAGGAGAAGAAGAAGAAAAAGAAGAAGAAGAATATTAAGAATAGTTTAGGTTAATAGCCCAATAGACTGTTTAGCCCTCAGGCTCATCGAGTTAAGGGAAATCCGACAAAGCGTGGGCTTATTATGCCAACGTGAGAAATAAATTGACAAGTAGGCTATGTTTCCTTCGGATGCTCCTTCCACCTGTTTAGCTGAAATAGTTGAACCAGTTTTTGTCATTTGGAAGTTGTGAAGGTCAAATACAGCAATCCATTTAAATACAATGTATAGAGACCCCATGTATTCCTCAGTTCGAGGTTTGAGCTCTGTCCCCCATTCAGATGTTGTAGTCGATACCACGTCATGGAACATAGGCTAAGTACATCTGATTAATTGCTCGTCCCAGCACTCACCTGGCGATTAGTGAATAGAAAACCATGACATCATCGAAGCATGAAATTTAGGTTTGATCCTAAACAATTTTCGAATCCATCATTGGAAATAGTTATTATTCAAAATTCACAGAAGTAGTTTATTTTTATTCTCACCAGGATGGTCCTGTTTGTTCATGGGTTCGTCGATGAGTTCACTGCTGACATCCGCCTTTCCAAATTCATCTTCGTTCACCTTCGGAGTATAAACGACAGATGTCATTTTATTAGTTAACAAATAAAATGTATTGTCCAATTACTGAAAACAGTAATATAGTCAGTAGGGAGAGTGTTACAGCTATCAAGTTATAGAACCGAATGAATGAGCAAATTAGGGCGAACATGTTTTCAAAATACATTTTTAATGACGAACTTTTCTCGGAGATTTCCATTAGCCCTGATCAGGTAATGAGGTACAAATTAACAAATAATCCACTGAGTCTCCAGTGGCATTACAAGATGGTATACAACACACTATGAGTACTAGTGGTAATTAAGCTTCCTCTCGGCACAACTGGTTATTCAGACTAGGTTTGAACTTTTTGATGGAGCCCTCTTTGATTGTTAGGTATGTGGTACCACTCACTAGGATATGGATATTGTCTACATTACAGCTATTGCTGTCTGTACAGTTACTGAGTGATCATGTATAGCATTGGTAGGTCTGCCTGATAGGTATATTTCAAGAACATCTTTGCCCTTAATTTCTCATTAATTTGATTATTGGCCTATAACAATTATTGATGGATAAATAAAATTGTATTGCGACTGACCTGACGATAGTAATGTAGGTAGTGCCAGAAATGGTATACGTATATAATAATCGTGGAACGTGGTTACCGGAATTGGAGGTGCTTCATCCCAATTGCTCACGATGAGGGGAAGGTGGTTCGTATATGTCTCCGGTTGCGTGTAA